>JAJAGP010004600.1:0-46598 GCA_025084515.1 Ancistrus triradiatus
CATGCCATGGCACCCGGAGAATGGAGCAGTAAACACTGCACAATCATCCTGTCAAAACATGGGAAGAGGAGAATTGATGAGATGGAGAGAGAATGGAAAGAGAGGATGAAAAAAGGAGGGAAAAAAAAAAAGAATAGGGAGGTGGGAATGCCACTGCGCTCTGGTGTGAGTCATGCTGAGCGGATTTAGTGATGAGATAATGCCTTCTGTGAGGGATGATGTCATCCTCTTTACATGCGCATGTACAAACATTCACACACTCTTTGAGTTTTCAATTATGAGTTACATAACTACAATATCTCAGACTGCTAATAATACTAGGCACCAACCTTGAATCTTTTTCTCCTGCTGGAAAAAGCATGACTTTTGTTGTTGTTGTTTGTGTTGTTGAAAAAAATGGTAGTTTGTTGGTAAACAGGCTGTGAAAGCTGCTTCATTTTTCCCATTACTAGCCCTAAATTGCCCCATCCCAACTTTTTTGGAATGTGTTGCAATTCTTGAAATGCAGGAATTGATGATTATTAACAAATGAAATCAAGTTGACCAGATAAAAACATTAAATATCTTAGGTTCATACTGTCTGCAATGAAACAAGTCAAAGTAAATGCAAGTTGTTGTTTTTTCTTTTTTTTTTTTTTTTTACATTTTCTATACAGTCCAAATTTTTGGGATTTGGGGTTGTAAATCCCTGCTGGATTGTATGGTGTATTTTTAACACCCAGATTTACCAACTTACCCATGATGATAGGAAAGATGATAATATAATGATTGCAGATGTACACGTCTGTATGCACATGCATGTTGTGGGGTACGTGTTGGTAATCCTGTTAAACTTTGCAGAATTTGCAGGTAATAGAAAAGTAGGAAGACCAATTGGAAAATCCCCTGTGTTACGGTGACATCATTGAGTAGGTAGGCTTGTGCATATCCAGGAACCCGATAAGAATATCACCATAGGAAATGGTGGAAGTGGAGCTAGTGTTATCAGTGTTATATTCATTATCTAAACCACTTTATGGACGGAGGTACATTTGGATAATGGTATGGTCTTTTATAGCGAATTGTGATGTAGGGGCCAGGGGTTCATGTGCAGGTAGAGCTCATTCATGGAAAATGTTTTAGCACAGCGAAGGTTTGGGTTCTAAGAAGTCTGACCATGTGAGCACAACAGTGAGAAATATTAAAGCAGTGCAGCGTCTGATACTAAGTATTAAAAGCTGTTTGATTTTGAGTTATGACACGCATGCAGTGTATAATATCTGCATGTCTGTATCGACTCACTGGGTATTGACTGATAATCAGGGCAGCCAATATCGGTATTGTTTAGAAGTAAATGACAGAAAGCTGTTCCTCAGACAAAGCTGTGGGACTGTGGTAACCTAGCAGTTAAGGTACTGGACTCTATACCAGAAGGTCCAGGGTTCAAATCCCACATCTACTAAGCTGCCACTGTTGGGTCCTTGAGCAAGACCCTTAACCCACAACTGCTTGGATTGTAAAATTGTTTCAGTTGTAAGTCGCTCTGGATAAGGGCGTCTGCTAAATGCTGTAAATGTAAATGTTCAGCCATCAAGCTACATTCCTATCCTCTCCTATGGTCATGAGCTTTTCATTCAGTAATTATTTAGTGACCGAAAGAAGACAGTTTACAGAATACAGTACAGTTAAACAAATGAGACAACTATTATAACAATAGCAATAACATTTATATAAATTGTTGATGCCCTTCCCACTAGTGCTCAACAATCCAAGATCAGTCCATGAGCAGGGTGTGTAGTAGTCCACAAGGTCACAGAGGAGACCTAAGCAATAAAGTAGAAAGTAAAGGGACACTGGCTAAAGTTAATGATCATGATTCCACCATCAGAACATTGAACAACAGAGGTATGCATGGCATAATCTCAGCTCTTTGATTTAAATGAATGGTGTCATGTATGGAGAAAGGAAAATGCTGCTTTCCAGCATTAGACCGTTATCACATCAGTGAGACATGGTGATTTGGGCCAGTTTTGCTGCATCTGGACCAGGGAAGCTTGCTATCATTGATAGAATAAAGAATTCTGAATTAAAATGTCAGGACTGCTTTCTGTGAACTGAATCTCAAAAGAACATGGGTCACACAATCTCTCACGTTGTTCTTCCAAAGAATTGTTAAAAAAAGAACAGACTTCCTGTTTTGGAATGGCCAAGTCCTGACCATAATCCAATAGAAAATTTGTAGAAGTGCCTGATGTGAGTAGTTCATGTGAGGAAACCCACCAACATCCCAGAGTTGAAGCTGTTCCGCAACGAGGAATGAACTAAAATTCCTCCAAGCCTATGTGCAGAACTGATCATCAGTTGCGGGAATCGTTTAATGCAGTTATTACTGCACAAGGGGGTCACATACTTTTGCCACTCACAGCTAGGTAATATCCGACCAAGTATAATATTTTCTTGTCTAATTAATCTACTTTTAGGATTTGAGTGAAAAGCTGGTGATGTTTTGGGTCATAAAATATTTATACAGAAATATAGAAAAAAAATCGAAAATCTCGAAATCAGACTTTGAAGTGCCACTTTAGGTTGTCCTCAAATGTAGGATTGGAAAGTGGGCTGTATGAATGAACAAGTTTTAAAGGATTTTGCTGCATGAAGGATGATCCCACTAGACATGCATTAAAAAGTTTTTGATGTTGATTTGTGTACATGGTAGGTGTGGTTAGTGCTTGTGCACTCTGGAAAGGGTGGGGGAGCTGTTTAGCTGCCTGCTGTTTCTGTGTGTGCAGTTTGAAAGGAGATTCAGTGATCTATTGGGCACAAAGGGGTGCACGTGGTAGACCCCTAATTTACACTCACCAGCCACTTTATTAGGTACACCCCCTTGTTCCTGCACTCATTGTCTATTATATCAGTTCCACTTGCCATATAGATGCACGTTGTAGTTCTACAATTCTATACCATCTGTAATTTCTGTTTCTCTACATGCATTGTTGGTCCCATTTTACTCTGTTCTCTAATGGTCAGGACCACCACAGGGCCAACACAGATCAGGTACTATTTGGGTGGCAGTTGGATAGTTTTTAACAGATCATTGGCTTTCTGTATTGGCCAATGAATGACTTTTTAAGCTGTAGCTGAGTGGACAGTCTCAGAATGCGTCCTGAGCTCAAACACATGGTGGATTAAACAGTGCAGCAACACGTGATTTTTATGTAAACACACACACACACACACACACACACACATCAATAGTTGACTGTTCCTGTGATTGGCTGAGGTATGGAAAATGAGATCATCTGTTAACCACAGACTTTCAGCTGCCTTTTTTCTCACACCTGAGTGATTCATGTTTATATCTGTGCAAGTAAGCATCAGATTAATCACAACAGGAGGTCTCCTGTTAAAGGAGACCCTGTTGTGTGTGTGTGTGTGTGTGTGTGTGTGTGTGTGTGTGTGTACCTGTTTGTTAGAGTGGATTGACATCATACTAGGAACGTTGCAGAGCCCAGATCTGTGAAATGGTCTTAACTGTGATGTTATAATCTGTGTTTAAGATTGTAAGACGGTTTGTGAGTTTAACCTCTAATGACATAGCATATGTGCTAAAGCTGTCTCAACCAAAACTGGAAGTTCTTTGTTAAACCTGACTGGTCAAGATCAGCATGTACCATTTAGTGCCTATCAGCAGCTTATCAGGGTTGGAAGGGTGTTCTGAACTGGTCCACCTTGTACTCCAAGTTGAATTTTATGGCTGTTAACTCACTGAGTGATGCAGAATGATCTAATGGCAACGTAGCATGTTTGCAGTGTTGGATATGTAATGTTTACACATTTAGCAGATGCCCTTAAACTGATACAGGGCCTTATGGCCTTGCTCAAGGGTCCAACAGTGGCGGTGGTGGGACTTTAATCACTGCGCCGCAACAGTCCACACAGTCAGTAGTCTGACATGTGATTCAATGTGTTAGTTCCTTCTTGGGTACTTATTTACATAACTAACTTATATTATTTGCTTCCGAACACCTGAGGAGGGATGAGCACATGGTCTTGGATCACATGTCAAACCACGGACTGTTTGCGTTAGCGTTACACACCATTATACACACCATTATTCCAATTCAAAAGTGATCTGAATTGAATTCCATGTGATCTAAAGCCATGCATTTCTCTTGTCAGGTATTTGGGAATAAAATGTTCATCCCTTCTTTGGATGGAGCACTGTTTCAGTGGAACAGGGACAGGGAGAGCATGGAGGCTGTCCCTTTCAGTGTGGAGTCCCTGCTCGAATCGTCTTATCGTGTTGGAGAAGACACCGTACTGGTGGGTGGAAAATCTCTCACCACCTATGGCCTGGGAGCCTACAGTGGCAAGGTATACTTATGCAATACCAAGCATTTAGACAGTCTTTTTGAAGTATCTTTTTCTTCACTTAATTTAGTCTGGCTGTTTTGCTTATTGTTCCCCTCTTTCTGTCTCTGTAGATGAAGTATATCTGTTCATCAGTGGGCTGCAGCCATTGGGGAGAGGAGGAGGAGACCGAGGCAGAGGACATGCTTTTGCTGCAGAGAACACAGAAGACTGTTAGAGCTGTGACCCCTCGAAGTGGCTTTGAGAAGTATGTTCTTGTTCTTGTGAAATGTTATTGTCACATTTCACCAGCACTCTATCGAATCTGCTATACTGAGAGTCTTGTCTCTGTGTGTCAGGTGGAACTTTAGTGTGGGAAACTTTCAGCTCAAGTTTGTTTCAGAGACTGAGACTCAGATCGGCTTTTTAGAGGGCGAAACCGTGCGACATGACGGACCACGTGTCATTCTGGAGGAAGCAGAAGCACACAACCAAAACCACGCTAATGCACATATTCAGACTGAGAGTCTGGACCTGGTGATTAAAGTCTCCATCCCAGACTGGAAGGTTATGGCCATAAGCAGTGGTCCAGGCGGAAAGATTATCTGGGAGCATCAGGTAAGCTCTCATGTCTTTGCTCAAATCATTTCCCACTGACAGAATGGTGTCTCTTTAGGGAACCACACAGGTTTTTACAATCTTACAATCCAAGCAGTTGTGGTTGGGGAGGGTCTTTCTCAAGGACCCAACAGTGGCAACTTGGCAGAGGTGGGATTTGAACCCTGGACCTTCAGGTCCATTGTCCAGGGCCTTAATCGCTAGTCCACCACAGTCCCCATTTTTAAAACCCCTTTTTAAGAAGATTTTCCCAAATTGACACGTCTCTGCTGACCGGTGCAGGAATATGAGTCCAGTAGGAATTTAAGTTAAGACACAGTCACACTAAAAATTCCATTCACTTTACTGGAATTCTACACAGTGAGTGACTTTGTGACGCAGATGTCCAGCTTTGTGAGTGAAACTTCTTGCCAAATTCAAATTTGTCCAACTTTGACAAGCAAATTTGCATCCTCCATCGATAATGCTACTGCTTTGGCCACAGTGACCTGAAGAGGCGAAGCATTGTATAGTACTGTAGAGGCAAAATAGAAGAAAGTGCTTGCTGAGAAAAGTCTCTCTTGTTTTGGCACAAGCTCTGAAAATGGAACTGACAACCTGTTCAAACTATGTCCTTCTAGCGCTTACATTCTTGCCCCTGACAGTACACTTGGGCTGTATTCACACTAGGTGATCTGTACCATGCCCGAGCATGTTTGACCATCAAAGTCCAGTTAATTTCACTAGTGTGAATGCTCCGGACATGGTATGCTGAACTCTGCTCATGCCCAATTGAAGAGGCTCTGGCAGGGTACAAGGCAACCGGGCATAGTGTGATTATGCCCTTGTTCTCTTCTAGCTGCCACTCATGCCTGTTGTGTTCTTCTCTGTAGTTCTGTACACCCATTGCTTCGGCCTGGTTGGTTGGAGGGGGAAAGGTGACCCCCATCAGCTTGTTTGATGACACCTCCTACACGGTCCACCCAGAGAACGAGCCTCAGGAGGAGGATGATGACCTCATGGAGGAGGCACGTGGTGCCACAGAGTCCAGTGTTTACCTAGGTATGAAAAGCTTGGTGTGTGTGTGCCTGTAAGAGAGAAGTATAGAAAGGCTTATTTTGTCTGTTACTGGTTTAAGGGATGTTTCAAGGTCAGCTCTATCTGCAGTCTTCGGTCAGAATGTCTGAGAAGTTTCCATCTAAGCCTAAAGCCCTGGACAGCCACACGTCCAGCAGCAACATCATTCCTCCACCTACTGTGAAATGGAGGCCTCTCATCCGTGAGTCTGCACCATCAAAACATTTGAAACATGAATGCGTAACGCTATGTAGTGAGATGAAATGCAAGGCTAATATTTTTTTCATTGCTGTTCTGTCTCAGATTCTCCTTCTCGTACTCCAGTGCTGGTTGGCTCCGAGGAGTTTGATAAGTGTCTGAACAATGATAAATTTTCTTATGAAGAGTACAGCAATGGGGCTCTGTCTATACTGCAATACCCTCATGGTAAAAACCACCATTTTGTACAATCACTGGTTTGACTGTCGAAATAAGGCTTTATATGCTATTCACTGAGTGTATAATTTCTTCCTTACCTCCATTGTAGATAATGGTTATTACTTCCCATATGGTCCTCGATACCGCGATCGACGCGAGGTGACTGCAGTGAGCGTGCTGCATACAGGTGAAGCTGGTGGGATGAGGAGGAAGGACCCAGTGCTGCTGCTGCCATGGTGGAAAGAGATCTTGGGCACCATCATCTTTTGCATCGCGGCTACCACATACATCGTTCGCAAGTTCTTCCATCCACAGACAGCATACATACGGGTAAGGATAAGAATGAGAGCCTAATAATCACACACACACACACACACACACACACACACACACACACACACACACACACACACACACACACACTTCTGGGGTAGGCTTAGATGGTTAACCCAGTCGTAATGGATCTCACAAGTTCCACATACACCGATCAGCTACGATATTAAAACCACCTGGTTGGGAAAGATGTTTAGGTAGATGTTATGTGAGAACATCCACATGGTTTCCCAGTAGAGCATTTTCCAGAGCATCAGACTGTCTCTACTGGCTTGTCGTCTTCCCATTCTGGTGCCACCACTTCCCCAGGTAAACAGTGATGGAGAAGAATATGAGAAAACCTTCAGCCATTGCTCCAAGGTCCAGTTCTACCGCCCACATGCCCATTGTAGCCACTTTTGGTGGACATGCGTGAGCACTGGGATCAGTCTATAGCTGGGTTTCCATCTAAACGTTTCGCAAATGTTATGCACATTTACGAAATTCGGGTCGAAAAATGGGAATTAAGTCGTGTTTCCATCCACTACAGTTATGAGAAGACCCTTTATATGGCATCGAAACAAGCACAATGGGAGAAATATTAACTTCGTCTTTGTTTTTAGCATACTGCTTACAGCCATTTACAATCTTTTTATGGCTGCATTCAGTTTGGAGACGCTGGCCAGGGTGAGCATTGGCCCACCTAATGAGGGCTGAAATGTGTTGTGTGTATGCGTTCATTTGCCCAGCAGTGTGCATGACACAGCTGTCTTTAACACATCCCAACACTCATTCATTCATTCATTCATTCATTCATTTTCTATTCCGCTTAATCAAGTGCATTAGAATTTTAACATGTTCCCATTCAGATGGGTTGATTGTTAAATCGCATCTAAATGTAACAGTAACGATTTTTTTATTTTTTTTTATTTTTTGTTTGTTTTGTTTTGTTTTGTTTTGTTTTTGGTCTGATCAGGTGGAACCGAATCATGTGATAAGGGGGTAATGCACTGTGTTCCTCCAGTAACCAGTGTCTGATACAGTAGCTCTTCTGTTCATTCAGACCAGACAGCATAAGATTCTTTACTCTCCCGAATCAATGAGCCTTTGGAGGCAACACTCTGGAGCTAGTTCTTGGTCTGTCCCTCTCTGGATCACCATCAGTAGGTACTCACCACTGCTGACTGGGAGCACCCCACAATGCTTGTTGTTCAGGAGGTGCTCCGATTCACCTATCTGGCCCTAACAGTTTGTCCCTTGTTAAAGTAGCGCAGGTCTTTAGTTCAGAATATTTTTCCCACATCCAACATTTCAGCTGAGAGACCCAAGTGTTCACTTGCTGTCTAATAGATCCCAGAGGTTAACGTGCATAATTGCAATCTGATAACGTTATTTGTTATTCGGTTGGGCGCCACGGTGGCTCGGTGGTTAGCACCGTCCCCTCACAGCAAGTAGGTCCTGGGTTCAATCCCAGGGTGGAGGGCCTGGGTCCTGTCTGTGTGGAGTATGTATGTTCTCCTCGTGTCTGTATGGGTTTACTCTGGGTACTCTGGTTTCCTCCAACAGTCCAAAGACATGCATGTTAGGTTAATTGATTACGATTAAATCAATAAAAAATTCGGTCTGTGCATGGTTTTAATAATTTTGATTGGACTCACTGATTGGTTGGGTATCATCTGTTCTTACCCATATAGTCTCATTTCTTTTGTCACAAGAAATTTTGTACTATTTTTCTTAATTCTACATTTTGACAGCAATATGCTTACCTTATACGTTTGCTCATTTACATTTAATCATTTAGCAGACATCCCTATCTAGTGCAACATACAACTGCTACAGTCTTCTAATCCAAGCAATTGTGGGTTAATGGCCTTGCTCAAGGAGGCCCTCAACCCACTGCCTTCTTGTTCACAGTCCAGTACATGAACCACTAAGCCACCCCAACCAGTTTAGTGACTGAATGTATTTTTCCAGTACAATTTTTTTACATTTCATTGTGTTTACTCTGTTTCTCTTGGTTTAACTGCAGCAGCGTAAAGAATCTGAGACCCAGTGTCAGACAGACAGCAAGTTCGAACTGGAGACCACTGAACCCAGGGACTTGGGCTCCGACACCCGCCCCAGTGAATATGTATCCAGGTAAATAATGTGCTAAAAAAGATATTTCAAAAAGTATGATCATATTCAGGACAGAACGCTGCGCACAGACGTGAAGTGCCAGTGCAGAATTTAACCAAGATCACAGCAGAGGGACAGATGCAGCACCCGTATGAAATGGAGCACATGCCAGCCTCGCACTCTGGTAAATAGATAAACACAGCCCTGCACAGTTTGACAATTGAGGATGGGCTGGAGAACATATGGTGTTGAAAGGGAATGATAAGAATGAACAGCTGGACCTCTAGAACTGTATCTACAGTAACTGTCTTGCTGCCAGCTTAACTGCCTATTACTTAAATACTCTTGCAATTCCCTCCTTTTGGAGCGGACAGTAAACTGTCGTCTTATACTTTGTACATATTTTATTACCAACGATCTTTTATGGAAAATAATGCTCGTCCATGGGATCGCCTTATTCATTTCATATACAGGATAGAGCAGTTAGGACTGGGTTAGCAGTTGGGGAACAAATGGTTAATAACCTGCTTTGATTGCAGATTTTTTAAAAAGCGGAAACCTCCAGTCACGTGTAATATTTCATGAACTCAAGTTTGATTGGTGACCTAAAGAAATAGTTTGAACTCAAAATACAACCCACTGCTGTTCTGATGGGTTTTGAAGCGTTCTCGTCTGTAAGTGGAGGTTAAGCGAGGATCAGTAGTCACAAAGCGCCTCCTAGTGGTAAACACTTTAATACCCGAAAACATTGAAATATGGGCTTTATCAACATTAATTTCTACTTCATATTATATTATTGTTTAATAATATTGTAATAGTTTTAATATTGTTTCATTTGGGTGACGGTTATTACTGTGTGTCTGTGTACCAGGTACCTGACAGATTTTGAGCCGGTGCAGTGTTTAGGGCGTGGAGGCTTTGGAGTTGTGTTCGAGGCACGAAACAAAGTAGATGACTGCAATTATGCCATCAAGAGAATCCGGCTACCCAACAGGTAAAGCTGTTTGATATGTATGCAGTAAGTAAAGAACTGTGCAAAAGTCTTAGGCCACCGTTAGGTTAGATATACCATTGTTTTAGCAATGGTGTAATGACCTTATATAATTATTTCCCAGTCTGTTCATTAGAATACAGCCTGAAAATACAGAAAATCTGTATCAGGAAAAAACACTTCTATAGGCTGTAGCGAATTGCTGTTGTGCTAACCAAGTGCATGTTTAATAAGCTTTAGTAAATATTTAACATTTCTTTTGTGTACAGGGAAGTGGCTCGTGAAAAGGTGATGCGGGAGGTAAAGGCCTTAGCCAAACTGGAGCATCCGGGTATCATCCGTTACTTCAATGCTTGGCAGGAGAGCCCACCTCCGGGCTGGCAGGAGGAAATGGACCAACGCTGCCATAAAGATGCCAGGTACAACAAACTAAATGGTCAACAAGGTTCTTCAACAAGAGTCTAAGAGTCTAAGAGTCTGAACGCACAATCATTGTGTGTTGTTAATAATAATCTTGTTTGTCTGTTCCAGTGCTACTGACTGGCCGCTTAGCTCTCCAGACCACATGGAGGCTTGCTCAGTGAAGGTGCCCATCTTCACTCCCTCTCTGGACTTACCGTGTGTGTGTGCCAGTGCCGGGGGTGATACCGGCATGCTTACTAAAGACCACGTGTGTGTGGATGGGTTAGGACTAGACAGTATGACGTCCGATCAGGACAGCCATGCTGATGATGTCGACCATGACCTGGAGCTGTCGGAATCACCCCACTCTTTTGAGTTCTGTCCCCCTCGTGCAGTGGCCCACAATGACTGCACCTCCTCCTCCTTTGACATTGTTTTCGAGGACTCTGGCTGCGATCAACGCGACAACGACGCTGAGCCCAGCCAAATCACGCCCGTTCAGACTGTATGCCCCTCCCACTCGGGCTCCAGATCCCACCCCCCTACTTGCTCAGACCCATTGCCCTGCTCTCCTCCTAGGCCCACGTCTCTGAAACTGACAACACATGCTTCCACCCCTGCTCAGAGGCTGCCACTGACGCCAAAAGTCTACCTGTACATTCAGATGCAGCTGTGCAGGAAGGAGAACCTGAAGGACTGGATGGGACAGCGCTGTCAGCCTGAGCTTAGAGAGCACTCGCAGTGCCTTGGCATTTTCCTGCAGATCGCAGAGGCTGTTGACTTCATTCACAGCAAGGGACTGATGCACAGAGACCTGAAGGTAGGACATACCATGGTGGTTTTTGTGCAGAAGTCCATCTTTTGTGTCACTTATTTTAAGCAGCTGTGGGCTTTTTTTCATAAAACTGTAGGTTTTTGAGGTGAGGTGTAGTTGCTTATTTGGGCGCGCTCCCTGCTCCTGCTCCCTGCAAGTTGGTTTTGTTCAGACTCTAAATTTAAAAGGCAAATCTACAATATTATCATTTTTATTCACTGACCTGTTTTGACTGTTTCTTGTTTTTTCATTTTTTTGGGCTTGTTTCCTTAGACCTAATTGGTTGTTTCTGTCATGGGATCTGGCAACCCGGATTGTGCGTGGTGTGTGGGCTGGTTCGGGGGGGGGTATTTTTGTGTGAGCTACTCACGTTTGTGTGTTTGACTTTCCGTTACTTACACAAGCTGTAAATGACTTCATAAGTGTATGTGCCTATTCATATGTGTATGTGTCCTATTGTAAGTAGTACTCACTTGTTAGTCCTCGTGCTACCTGTATATTCTCTCTTACCTCTGAATACATTAACTGGTTCTCACTTGAGTCTCGGTTTCACCTGGTTGATCCTCCATGTTGTTTGTAATGCTGGGCATCAATGCATTTTTGGTTTTCCATCAGTCACTCATCATTTACTGGTGTTTCTGGTGCATTTGTATCGTTTGCATACAGTTTTAATTTTAATTTTGTGTGAAAATGCCCTTTAAATTTCCGTTGCAGTAGCTTGAAAAGCCTGTGTCTTTCACAGAACGTAATTTTAGAAGTAAAACCTCTAAAGTGTTGCTTTCTCTGGTTAACTGGTGATGCTGTTTTGCTGGCACTCTGTTTGCGTAGCTGAATATTATAATGCGTGTTGTGTCTCTTTGCCACAGACAAAATGTTGATCGTTGCTCTTTCTGTCTCGTTCTCCCTCCTGCTCTCAATCAGCCCTCTAATATCTTCTTCACACTGGACGATGTGGTAAAAGTAGGAGACTTTGGACTGGTGACTGCTATGGACCAGGAGGAAGATGATGAAGAGATGAGCACCCTCACGCCTATGCCAGTTTATGCTCGCCACACCGGCCAAGTAGGCACTAAACTGTACATGAGCCCGGAGCAGGTGAGTTCTGCTCAACTCCACCATCATCTGACTAAAGTAGCTAGTCATTTATTAATTACTTTCTTATCACGTCTGGGTTGGTATGCATTATGTATTTGGGTTTCTCTTTCTCTCTGCAGCTGTCGGGTAACGCCTATTCTCATAAAGTGGATATTTATTCTCTGGGTCTGATTCTGTTTGAGCTGCTCTACCCGTTCCGTACACAGATGGAGAGGGTCAGGGTAAGAGCACATGTGTCGTACTCTTCTAGCTTCAGCTTAAAGTAGCATGTGTACATGTTATTATGAATCCAATGCTTGACTTCATTATATAATTGATTTCATTTTGTTTTGGTTCCTTCAGACTCTTACTGACGTCCGATCTTTGCAGTTTCCCAACTCCTTTTGCAGGACCAATGTCCAAGAGGTGAGTTTGTGTGAGAATGCAGAGGCTTTGTTTTTCATGGAAAGCAGACCGAATGGAATGAGGAACTAAATGAATATGAACAGAACTGTGAGTTGAGTGTTAGGACTACAGTATTAATTGCTGTCTCTTAAACAAATTGGCCTAAAATGAGATGAATTAAAGAATAGAGCTGTTCAGTGTGGCTGCTTTGTTAGAATTAAAATGCAAAGACTGTGTAATAGTAATTATAATGTCTGAATTGATTGCTTGGCACATTTAATTCTCCCTTTAATTTGAATTAAAACCTATTTATTTGTAACCACTCCACACTGACACGCTTTTAAGTGTTAAAGTATTATTAAACACAAATGGAAGACCGCCCTGTGCTGGTGAGGCCAAGTTTCACAACTCTAATTCATTATCTGGTGTTTTTTGGGAATTGACCTTTTTAAATTAATGGTGGGATAATAAAGTTCAAAATGTATTCAGCCCCTGTTCTGCACCTTTCTCATCCTCTGCTCTATCACTATGCGAGTTAAATCACATGTGCTGAGAATAATAATGGACTGTGCAGAAACAAACCTGATTCCGCACTGTTGTATAGTTCCTTTAGACCAGAGCTGTGAAACAAAGTGAAAAACTCAGTTATTGTGCGACCAAAGCTTTTCCTCACTACGTTTTCCTGCACTCATCACTGCCGCCATGTGACTCCCTACATCACGCACTGCTGACTTCCTCATCCGAGTGCGGGAGAGTACTGCGTGTCACATATGTGCTTGCCCGGGAGCATTCAAAATTCAGAGTACAGTTTCTGCAGAATGTGTATTTGTTTGTTATCAGACTCCCATCATTCAGTGGAATTATTATAAGTTGGGCCACCATAAAATGGGGAGTACCTGTACTATTACCAGTGCAAACAGGCTCTGTAATACCAGTTACAGTGCTAGCTCGGTTCTCGACCACCATAGAATTCATAAAAAAAATTTCGCGGTTCTCGTGGTTTGCTCGGTATTCGTAGCACTTGCTTAAACTTGTATTAGTCGAGCTGTGTGACTCATTTCAGCTGACACTCCATTCACGATTTATGATTCACGATTCAGTGATTCAGATTCACACGAGCTCTTGTTCAGAGTATGGTAATGTATTCTTAGTGGAGACAGCCAGCCGATAGGAACTGAATCCTCCAGAAGACAGGCTGCAGTTAGCATTAGCAGCTGTGCCAGCTTATGCCACTTACACGTAGAGTAAGTGTTTTGCTTTTACTTTTCACTTTCAATCCATTTCTCACTAAATGACATGAGATTTTGCAACACTTAATTATAAAATAAGCTTTGTGTTGGTGATTTTGGCCAACTTGAGGTTGATGTAAGTGTTAATGTGTAATAGGCTCCGCTATGGTACAGAATAGACTACAGTGGGGCAAAAAAGTATTTAGTCAGCCACTGATTGTGCAAGTTCTCCTACTTAGAAAGATGAGAGAGGTCTGGAATTTTCATCACAGCTACACTTCAACTATGAGAGACAAAATGAGAAAAAAAATCCAGGAAATCACATTGTAGGATTTTTAAAGAACTTAATTATAAATCATGGTGGAAAATAAGTATTTGGTCACCCACAAACTAGCAAGATTTCTGGCTCTTACAGATCTGTAACTTCTTCTTCTTTAAGAAGCTCTTCTGTCCTCCACTCGTTACCTGTATTAATGGCACCTGTTTGACCTCGTTATCTGTATAAAAGACACCTGTCCACAGCCTCAAACAGTCAGACTCCAAACTCAACCATGGCCAAGACCAAAGAGCTGTCGAAGGACACCAGGAAGAAAATTGTAGACCTGCACCAGGCTGGGAAGAGTGAATCTACAATAGGCAAGCAGGTTGGTGTGAATAAATCAACTGTGGGAAGCAATTGTAAGAAAATGGAAAACATACAAGTCCATTGATAATCTCCCTCGATCTGGGGCTCCACGCAAGATGTGTTAAGGGAAGAATGAACGGGGCCATGTATCATGAGATTTTAAGCCAAAACCTCCTTCCATCAGTGAGAGCATTGAAGATGGAACGTGGCTGGGTCTTCCAGCATGACAATGATCCCAAACACACCGCTCGGGCAACGAAGGAGTGGCTCCGTAAAAAGCATTTCAAGGTCCAGGAGTGGCCTAGCCAGTCTCCAGACCTCAAATCCATAGAAAATGTGTGGAGGGAGTTGAAAGTCGGTAAATACTCATTTTCCACCATAAATTACAATTAAATTCTTAAAAAATCCTACAATGTGTTTTCCTGGATTTTTTTTCCCTCATTTTGTCTCTCATAGTTGAAGTGTACCTATGATGAAAATTACAGACCTCTCTCATCTTTCTAAGTAAGAAAACTTGCACAATCTGTGGCTGACTAAATACTTTTTTGCCCCACTGTATATTAAACTCCTCAGTTTGTGATACATTCAACTTTTGATGGATTTGTCGGACCATATCCACATCATAAATCGGGCAGCACCTGTAAACCTCGACAAGCCTTCCGGAATGAATTAACAGCAAGAACCGAGGAACCACTGTGTATATACAGTATAGACCGAGAGCAAGGAGCTGATACTGAAAGGAACACGAAGTCATTGCAGTGATGCCATATTTCTGCCTCCCAACATTCTTCTCTTTCCAACTACTTTTCTCTTTTCTCTAATTTTCACGTCCAAGTTTATTGCACCTCTTTTTTCAAACTCAGTATGGGTTCTGTTTCTGCATCAGCCTTCACTATGAATGCAGATTCTCTTTTTTGCATTGTTGACCATTTTTATTCTCTTTCACTTCTCTATAGAGTTACCCAACTCAGAGTTGTAGTTGCACAAACATTACCGGCACTTAGTAGGGAAAAGGACCTAATGCTGATGTTTCTCCTGTACTGACGCCTTTATTCGTCTGTGCTTCAGGCTCAGATGGTGCGGTCGATGCTGTCTTGTGTTCCTGCGGAGCGGCCCGACGTGTCTGATATCATAGAGACTCAGCTGTTCCAAGAGCTTGAGGTCCCTTGCAGGGTCAGACAGCGCTCTAGGACATACAGCGCCTCGTCCACGGGCCGACCGTCACGACACATATCCAGCTCGAACTAGAACGTGCAGATGTGCCACAGATGGAAAATACAGCTGATTTTGTCGATCACAATCTAAACACACTGTTTTTGTAGATTCATTGCAATCTCCAGAACTGACTCGTCCAAAAAACAAATCCAGTAGTGCCAGTACTTCTGGCCCCATGTCCTGACATGACATTTTGCATTCCCTTTGCCCCTCGGAGCACACAGTCTACCGTTTGAATGGTCATTTGAACCATCTTCTTCCAGCTTCTCTTTCCGTTCTGGCACTCCTGGGTAAGACTTGGCTATCATTTCACTCTGCGCTCACAGATGTATAACTAGCATTTCTCAGACACCAGAGTCACTGTCGCTGCTCCTCGGCTCATCTGCCTCTCAATATTCACTTGGTCTCACTGCTGAGGTCAGCCGCCTGGCCCGTTTAAATGCTTGCTGACACGTGGTTCTTGCAGACCAGCTTTGATCGGAAAGCTTCATGAATCTCACTCGAACTCCTTTACCTCAGTTGCTCTCACACATTGTGCACTCTCAGTTGCCTGAGCTGGTCACTGCACAAATGGCAATGGCTTCTTGAGGACACGGGGAAGGATTGCTGACTGATGAGCTGCCCTGAAACACTGGTCACTCAGCAGAGAGGAAGCTGTGCAGGACTGGCCTGCAATAATACAAGGAATGGATCTGCCGGCTCTCCCATTTTCCCCACTGTAAATACTTCATTGACTCCAGGAGATGTGAGAGACGAGTGTTGGCTGCTTTACTGGCACATGCGGTTCTGCACACTCGTCCATTTTGGTGAAGGAATAGCGATGAATTGGAAGGGTACAATGGTAAAAGTGTGTGATTGGTTGATTTCTTAATGACTTGCAATCAAAGAAAGAGATTTTTGAAGCTATGAATGTAAAGGTTATTGTGTAAAATACCTTATTAATACCAAAACAGGTTTTGTACTGTATCCCAAAATGATTTTTTTAGCACATGGAACTGATCGATTCTCAGCAGCAAGTGCTTTGAGCAGACATGTAAATGTAGGGAGAGAGAAAAGCAAGAGGGATTGCTTTTAAAATTATGTAATATAAACGTCCTTATATGGAATAATTTCCTGGTTGTTTATTTCCTTCAATTATTTTGATTTATGTGCACACTTGCGTTGCCTCTTCTGCACAATTATTGAGCTAAAGCTCAACTGCTGAAGACAGACCTAAGTCTGTGGAGACGGAATGTTGTTTTTGTTATTGATTTAACGTGTAAACAGTCCTGAAGGACTCAATGCCTTTTGCCCTTGTTGAAGCAATTTGTGTGAGATGGAGACATTGGATTGTGTACAGCCCTGGCAGTTATAGTGCTAAACAGCTATAGGATAATTACACACACTTTAAATCACACCCATTCTGACTGTAGGAGGAATTTTCTTGTGAGTTACAATATTTATTTTCCAAACAGCATGAGACAGATCAATCAAATCCCACTAATTAATCTTCTGCTATCAGTATGTGGCCATAGAACAAGATTGCACTAGGTGTTAAGATGCTTCTTGGTCCACAACTTTATGAATAGTTTATTACGTTGTTACACTGACTAAGTTTAGTCTTTACCTTTTTGTTTCCCCATGAAATGGTGTCATTGTGATTTGATCACTTCAGTATATGGCCGATTTTAGGAGGTGTTCCACTGGTGTTTATTTCCTGCAATGGTTCCAGCTCTGATTGAATACTCTGTAATCTAAACATTTGGGCACAATCTTTTCTCTACCTGTCCATGTAAATATGTTCTTGTTTTTTTTATTTATGATCTTTGCTGAATCAATCCTTTTTGGGTTGGTGATGATGTATAAATACACTTCATGCAATGGAGTGTGTTGGAATATTGTGACTTCTTACAAGTCAAAATTTAATAAACATTTTATGACCTTTGCTAAAAATGTCTGATTTATGACTGCACTTTTTGTTAGTGGGGAAAAATGCTTTAATGGTCCCTTTTAAGGACATACACTGTATATGAAATGTACCGAGTAGGCATTCCACTAGATTTTGGAACATGACTGAGGTTGGCTTCTGATGTTAGACAATAAGCCCTGGCTTGCTTTCGGTATTCCGGTGCATTTTCAAGGTGTCTGATGGAGTTCAGGTCAATGTTCTGTGCAAGCCAGCCATGCTCTCAATCTAATTTGACAAACTAATTTCTTTATGGACTATATTTAAGAACAGCTGGGCAAAACATTGATGAATTGACTTGTTGGAAGCAGAAACCTATAAATGTGTCATATTAAGAGTCACAGGGGTATTCGGTACAAAACATTCTACTGCCACTGTTATGAATGTGTATCAGGTGAATGCTGCTGAAATAGCAGAGCTCAATAATTGGATGGGTGTCCACAAACTTTTGCGTAGTGTATATGGATGTAACTCTTAGCCTGGTGACTTGGTGTTCCAGGTGCCTGGGAATATTTGTTAGGTCAGGCTGATGACAAAATATTTCCTCAACAGGTATCCGTAGCCAAAGCAAGAATAAAGAGGAGGGTTGGGAAAGAGAAAGAGGCTTGTAACAGCAGAAGTAGCCACAAAAAGAGGCAGCAAAATACTGTACATCTGACCTATGTCTCATCTGGTGCAAAGAACTCATGTAAAAAAGGAAGTACTAATGTTAACTTGTCCGCTTCCTGTGGTTTAGTCATCATAACATGTTCATATCAACAAAGGAACACTTCTATTATTCTATAAAAGAGAGACTGAAAATCCGTGCCAGCAAATCTAGTGTATTGCAGTAAAGGCTTAAAGTTCTAGTAACCGTGTATATATGGCACACTTTTGAAAGCATTACAGTAATGCTTATATGTACAGTCTACAAATTCAGCTTAAATTCTCTGTAGTAACAATAACCCAAGCACTCGCTGATCTGAGCACAGTCAAGAAATTGTGAGGAAAATGTTTCATTAATCACCTTGTAGGTGAAATGTTTATGACAAAATGACTTCCCGTTTTATAACATTTTTCCAGGGATACACAAATCAAACCCATTATGGCAGGAAACAACAGAACATGTTTGATTACTTATGGCCCTATAAAATGGGATCGATACATAGAGCTGTGGTTCTTATTTAGATGCTGTGATTACACTCACTTTACCTTAGGGTGTTTAACCACATGGCCAAATCAATAAATATGTCACCAGTGTCATTACAGACAGCACTGTATACTTCTAAGAAAAGTCTTAATCTGTTCCTGACACTGGGTCTAAGCACAGAGAGAACACTTAAATACTATCCCTGGCAATTTATGAAGTCACCACAATGACTGTAGACAATGATGATAATCCTTTAAAGGTTTTTTTTTTGTTGTTTTTTTTTGTTTTTTTCCCTTTGCAAGAGATAAACAACAGATTTTCCAGCAAACAATTTTTGATTAATAGCTGAACATTTTGGCTTTGTGAGACATATCTCAAAAATTAATTTAATTAATGCCATATTTGTTCTCAGATCAAGTAGAGGAAGGTTATGGATTGAAAAAAGTAACAATTACAATATTGCTGCTCCACCGTGGTATTTTATGATGACCTGAATACTTGGAGTTATGGACTTCACTAATGAAAAGCAGCATCCTATATCAAGCTGGTTCTAACTTCTTCAAATAGTTGTCGGCAGATCAGCTTTGCGGGATGGAGCCTTTTTACTGACCATTTTTTCCCCCTTTAAATTTTCCAGATTCAGATCCAAGTTGTCTTCGAACCATAGTGGTGCTTGAAAGTTTGTGAACCCTTTAGAATTTTCTATATTTCTGCATAAATATGACCTAAAACATCATCAGATTTTCACACAAGTTCTAAAAGTAGATAAAGAGAACCCAGTTAAACACATGAGACAGAAATATTATACTTGGTCATTTATTTATTGAGAAAAATGATCCAATATTGCATATTAGTGAGTGGCAAAAGAATGTAAACCTCTAGGATTAGCAGTTAATTTGAAGGTGAAATTAGAGTCGGGTGCTTTCAATCGATGGGATGACAATCAGGTGTGAGTGGGCACTCTGTGATTTTTAAAGAACAAGGATCTATCAAAGTCTGCTCTTCACAACACATGTTTGTGGAAGTGTATCATGGTACGAACAAAAGAGATTTCTGAGGACCTCAGAAAAAGAGTTGTTGATGCTCATCAGGCTGGGAAAGGTTACAAAACCATCTCTAAAGAGTTTGTACTCCACCAATCCACAGTCAGACAGATTGTGTACAAATGGAGGAAATTCAAGACCATTTTGACCCTGTAAGGAGTGGTCGACCAACAAAGATCATTAAAAGACCAAGGCTTGTAATAGTTGGCGAGGTCACAAAGGACCCCAGGGTAACTTCTAAGCAACTGAAGGTCTCTCTCACATTGGCTAATGTTAATGTTCATGAGTCCACCATCAGAAGAACACTGAACAACAATGGTGAGCATGGCAGGGTTGCAAGGAGAAAGCCACTGCTCTCCAAAAAGAACATTGCTGCTCGTCTGCACGGTCACATGAACAAGCCAGAAGGCTATTGGAAGAATGTTTTGTGGATGGATGAGACCAAAATAGAAGCGTTATGTTTGGAGAAAGGAAAAGACTGCATTCCAGCATAAGAACCTTATCCTATCTGTGAATCATGGTTTGGACCGGTTTTGCTGCATCTGGACCAGGACGGCTTGCTATCATTGATGGAACAATGAATTCTGAATTATATCAGAGAATTCTAAAGGAAAATGTCAGGCCATCTGTCCATGAACTGAATCTCAAGAGACGGTGGGTCATGCAGCAAGACAATGACCCTAAGCACACAAGTCGTTCTACCAAAGAATGGTTAAAGAAGAATAAAGCTAATGTTTTGGAATGGCCAAGTCAAAGTCCTGACCTTAATCCAATCGAAATCTTGTGAAAGGACCTGAAGCAAGTAGTTAATGTGAGGAAACCCACCAACATCCCAGAGTTGAAACTGTTCTGCAAAGGTTCACATTCTTTTGCCATTCACTAATATGTAATATTGGATCGTTTTCCTCACTAAATAAATGACCAAGTATAATATTTTTGTCTCATTTGTTTAAATGGGTTCTCTTTATCTACTTTTAGGACTTGTGTGAAAATCTGATGATGATTTAGATCATATTTATGCAGAAATGTAGAAAATTCTAAAGGGTTCACAAACTTTCAAGCACCACTGTACTATAAAGCTGATATGCCTTTCCTCAAGAAAACTAACACTATTTGCTCTGTGGCAAGATTCGTTATTATCATGAACCATGACTGTCATCACCAAACCTACTTTCTATTGATGAAATGAGAAAAGTGTCAAAAATATCCATGTACACGTCTGCACTGACTGTTGAGGTTTTATTACCCTCTCTCCTAGTCTTTTCCCTTACATACATTGTCATATAATGCTGCTTGAAAGTTTGTGAAACTTTTCAAATGTTCTATATTTCTGAATAAACATGGACTAAAACATGACATTTTTACACAGGTCATAGACAGAGAACCCAGTTAAACAAAGGAGATAAAATTATTATACCTAGTCATAATTTTATTGAGGAAACTGATCCAATATTACATATCTCTGAGTGGCAAAACTATGTGAACCTCTAGGATTAGTGGGCTGACTGGAAACTGTGAACTTCTTTTGCCACACTGTGTTGGATTTCCTTCTGGAAGGTGTTTCGTAATGTCTTCCATTATTTCCATCTTTTGTTTCAATTAGCCAGGTACAATAGCTCATAACGGTTTGTAAACCCTCCCATTTGCTGATCATTTGCATTTTAGGCTTGTGCCATTAATTGGTTTTTTTTTAAGTGCAAATTACAAGGTGATTCCAATGATTTCTCCTCAACACTGAGTTATTCCATGTGCAATGTATCAGCTGGAATGGTGTAAGGCACACGACCACTGAACTCTGGAGCAGCTGAAACATTATCCACTATGCTGAATCACTACTGAATGTGGCTGCTGGCGTAGTGTGCTAACTGTAGAGTTTGGTGTAACAGTTGCTTCAAACAATTTCTTACGAGTTTGTGAAATTCCATATCCTGTTGCAGCATGACAGTGTCCAGTGTGAGGTCCACAAATAAAGGGCTTTGTGTTTGGTATGGAAGAACTTTACTGGTCTGCATAGACTCCTGACCTCAACCCACTCAAACAACTCAACCGTAATAGTGATTGTAAACAAGTCTTATCATCCGCACAGTGCTCATGATCATTTACTGGTATGCGCCGCTTAACATCTGTATTATGTTCCAGGAAACAGGACTTTGACCAAAAAGGTCATTGACCGGACATTACATAGTCACGTTTAGACACTTTGCACATAGTGTTTTATTTTAAACAATATTATTAATTAAACACATTTTGTACAGTATTGTATTTGTGTGTGTTTTTATCTTTGTATCTGTCATAAAACTTGAATCACTTAAAACGAAAAAAAGAAAGTAGAACAATACCATTTTTTAAATGCCTTTCAAGACTGATTCTTTTTCTGTTAACAGGTGCCCCAAGGGTTTGCTCGTACTAGTTTTCTGTAAATCAGATGTGAATTATGTATATAAGACAGATTTTTAATTACCTATTATAATTGTTAAGACCTTGGCCGTTACAGCAAACAGATGTTGACTTATATATAGATGAAATGACTCCATGCATAGGGCTCACAGATACTAATCAGAATGTTGTGAGTTAACCTTGAACTGTTTAGATCAGTTAAAATATAATACTTTACTTTTGAAAAAGATTAAAAAGCTTTTCCATTTTAGACACTATTGTAATTGCACCAGACATGTTCCTGTGATATAACAGGCCAGCTTCAAACTGGATAAACAAAAAAAAAAAGCAGCAACTACTAATTAACACTATACATTTTATAATAAGGATTTAAAATATGTATCAAGCTACACATTCAAAATTCTGAATTCTAATAAGTATTTGGATTTCCAGTACTAAAACAGTTAGTTCAGGTTTTGGAAAACCTGAAACTAGTCCACTAAAAACATTCAGTCATTCATTCACTTTCTTATCTGCTTACTCATTTACAGGGTTGCTGGAGATGACCCTGTAAAGGGTCGACACACTAGGGCTAATTTAGAGGCACCAATTAACCCAACATGTATGTCTTTGGACTGTGGGACAAAACCAGAGTACCCGGACTAAACCCACTCAGACACGGGAAGGACCCAGACCACTCCATCTTCTTCAGTTATTCAGTCAGCTGTCAAGCAATATAATCATACCTCTCTTTTATCATTACAGAAACAAACAAACAGAAACACTGCATCAATATACAAAGCACATTTCCCTGAAAACACATTCCTATTTTTCATATATAATGCGCATTCTAAATTCATAAAATTGTAAAAACAACAATTTCCTCTATCAAAACTATGGTTTCTGTCATCTGACATGACTCAATGACTGTGTCCAGAAAAAGGACGTAAATCCACAAAATGAATGATAAATAGACTCAAAGAGTTGTAGGTAATTTGGTGAAATTTGAAACATGTGTTATTCTGATCAGATCTGATCGTCCACAGAGAAGTAATTAAAACGACGTGCAAATTTTGTGACCTATCAGATATGACGACACATATTGGGAATAGTTTAAAACACCATCAACTAAAACATAGACACTTAATAAATACGAACAGGCAAGGATGAATTTTCTTTCTTTCACATCTCACTTTTTCCGGTCTCCACGGAACATCATGCACAGGCGTAGTTTGACATGGATGGGACTCCAGTCCACTGCAGGGCTGGATAGGGGTCGCTGTTGCAACACCGGAGAATGATAATCAGTCACAGCCAATCATGTCTGACGTGGCACCTAGCATGCCAACTAACTCAGGTCCCTAAGGTGGTGGACTGGCATATCAGGTTGCTACGCCACCCAAGCAGCTGCAGTTATGAAAAGACTGACAAAGTTAACCCTTTTCATTTTAGAACAAATTTTATACTACAGGCATTTGCGTTTAAAAATGCAGCTACATCCACAATGATGCCATATCAATCAAAACCATTTACAGATATGCACTGTGTCGTGCCCTTCCAATAACGTGTTTGCTTTAATGGCAGAGGTCTTAAGAATTATAATAGGAAAAAATTCTCTCATGTATGACAGATATGACATTGCGGTTTAAATTTAGCCCAACTGTTGCCAGCCACCAATCATGGTTCATCATGGTATTCAGATCTGAGTCGCATGTGGTCCACTTCCATAAGTAACGTTTGTGCAGGATTGGCATTTTGGGTAAATATGGGTGCAGTTCTGGCTGTGCTGGCAGCCAGTTTCGGTTGAAGTGATCACCGTCATTCCACAGTATGTGGGCCGATGAAAATGGAAAGTGTGGCCGTCGCTCATTTGCCATCTGGGCACCCTAGTGAGGTTAGTAACACTCAAAATAACCGGCAAGAAATATGCATACGAGAAGTACGAAGCGTGAATTGAACATTTTAATTTATACATCAAACAGTTAAGTTTTATAAGCATTGAACACTATTCTTTTTGCTTTTAGGGAAGCGGGGAAGCATTCTCTGGATTTATCGTTTATGAGATCTTAAGCCAGACGACTGGGCTGATTGAATCGTTGTCGACGTCCCAAATCAGCCGCTAGCGTGCTAATGACTGTGCAGTAGCACTACGTGAGGAGGTAGCACACTATGTCGTCGGGGTGGTTACCGGTTTGAGACGGAGCCTTTCCTCGCTGCCGTTTAACGATAGTGTTAAGTTTGGACTTCCGCGTATGTCCGTATTTTCGTCATTTCCGGGAGAGTACCGCAGCGATAAGCATCGGTGAGATGTAAATGGAAAGGAAAGATAAAAGTGTGAGGAGTCGGACACTGCGGGCATTAACCACCAAACAGCGCAGGCTCTAGCGCACTCCTGCACCGGTGTAGTGATAACGACAGCGGCTTGTGCGGAAACCGAGTCAGCCATTTTTTCTGAATTCGAATGGCCGGGGCGGTTGGCAGAGCCAGTGGCCGGAGAGATAGAGTGTTGCTCGGTCTGCCTCGGACGGGCCTCCGCGGGACACAATGGCGGACTTGGCTGGTTTTTTGTGCTGCCCTGGGAGGACTGGTGGCTCTACCCGTGGGTGCCCAGGCTAAAGAATGTGAGAAGCCGTGTGTGCACGGGCAGTGCGACCCGGTCAGCGGCAGGTGTGTGTGTGAGCCAGGCTGGGTAGAGGAGCAGTGCCAACACTGCGGCGGCCGCTTCAGGTCAGAACTCCAGCAACTCATTTGTCATCATCATCATCACCATCATGATCATTATCAAAGCTTCTGTCTAGTACAGTACACAGCTCCCATTAGCACCTGTTATAGTCTACATCTGATCTGGTCTGGCTCCAGTCTGTGAGGCTTCTTGTGATGCAGTGCAAGGCTTCAAACTTACAGCTTAGTTCTGGTAGTTTTAAGTGCAGCGTCCCGTTAATGTTGGTAGGAGAATCGTGATCTTCAACGCAACAGCTTGCATCCGTACTTCTAAACTGTAACTGATGGGCACGATTCCTGACAGCATAGTCATTTAACTCTTAACCAGCGCTTGATGATACCCTGAGTGTTGTGGGTTAAGGCTCGCAATACCACAGCAGTAACTGTTCAATATACTGGCACCAAGAGAGCTTTCTGAATAGTTATTAAGAGTTGTGCAGCATGAGTGTAATATTGATTTTGCACTGTATTAATGTTATTAGCCTTTATTTTTAGCTGTATCAGCTAAGGGTGGGTAACATGATGGTACGTTATCGATAGAACAGTTTATTGACATCGTGATCCATTTGTGAGTATTGAGGGTTAAGGCTGGTTGATAGGGAAGTAAGGTCCAAAAAGACCATTCCTGGTCAAGCTTCTCCAGACTGAAGAACAGTCAACTTTGTATCCCAATGAAGGGTTGGCTGTTGGGTTGTTCAGTGTGATATCAATTTTTCAGTCTATACAGACCTGATGCATTTTTGAATATTGTGCCTTAAGTCTAGTGATATCTTGATATTGCGGTATGATCAAACTATTTTAGTGTTAAGGCTGGGTGATGTGTTTTTTTTTAGCGTATTGAAGGTTAAGGTTGTTAACAGACATGTCATGATCGTTCAGAAGGGAGAGAGAAGAGACTTGCAGACAGACAGACTCATGCACACACGCCGAGTGTCAGGACTTGTGATTAGCACTTGGTGAGCAGTGAAGTAGCAGTGAGGTCAAGTGCAATTACCAGCTAGACTGAATGGAGGAAAGTGAAGCTATAGAAATAACTGGAGTTAATGTAAATTAATGCAGTCAAATGTGATGTACCAATGTAAACAGTTTGCATGCTGATAAAATGGTGTAAAGGTTCAGAAATTGACCAGGCTTCATATTAGTTTTAATCATATGAGTCAAAACATTCCTAGTGTTGCTCATTTATAACCAGTGCTTTAATTTAACCTTTTACTTATTGCTTTTTTGTGTGAAATTCTCTGACCTTTTCACAATGTGACTCCACACTTTTAATTGTCTTTCTAACCTTAGCAAAGCTAAACATTATGGTTTCATCAAGCATAAATGCCTTCTGATAAGCTTAATGTCATTTGATATTTTGATATTCCACCCACACTTAGTCATGGGTGCATTAGTCCAACCTATGAAGCCTCACTGTGTATACAGGATTAGTTATACACTCACCAATAACTTTATTAGGTACACCTCCTTGTTTCTACACTCTACACATTGTCTATTTTATCAGTTCCACTTTTCATATAGAAGCATTTTGTAGTTCTGCATTTACAGTCTGTAGTCCATCTGTTTCTCTTCATACTTTGTTAGTCCCCTTTACTCTGTTCTCTAATGGTCAGGACCCCCACAGATCAGGTACTATCTGGGTGGTGGATCATCCTCAGCACTGCAGTGACGCTGATGTGGTGGTGGTATGTTAGTGTGTTGTACTGTGCACTACAGTAGATATAGCTACCATGTTGCTCCACCTTGTAGATGTAAAGTCAGAGACAGTAGCTCATCTGTTGTTGCACAGTTTGTTAGCCTTCCTGTAATCCTTCATCAGTGCTCATTGGATGCTGCCTACAGAATGCTGGTGGCTGGAGATTTTTGGTTGGTGGACTGTTTTCGGTCCAGCAGTGACACTAAGGTGATTTAAAAACTCCAGCAGCACTGCTGTGTCTGATCCACTCAAACCAGCACAACACACACGAACACACCTCTACCATCATGTCAGTATCACTGCAGTGCTGAGAATGATCCACCTCCCAAACAGTACCTGATCTGTGGTGGTTCTGTGGGGGTCCTGACCATTAGAGAACAGGGTAACGTGAACTAACAAAATATGTAGAGAAACAGATGGACTAGAGTCTGAAATTGTAGAACTACAAAGTGCATCTACACGGTGAGTGAAACTGATGAAACGAACAGTGAGTGTAGAAAGAAGGAGGTGTACCTAATAAAGTGATCAGTTAGTGTATGTATAAGGCATAGTGTTCAGTGAGGAGTGGTGATATCAGTAACACTGCAGACTGAGAGCACACTTAATGTTGAGAAAGCACTAACATTTCCTGGCTGCACATTAAATCTAGTCATGGATTGAATTATCATGGCGGTTGGCCAATAAAAATACTGGACTTCTGGACTGAGTTCAGGAGAAGTCGGCTTGTTTGTGTCAGAATAGCTTACTCAGAGCATTTTTGGTGTAAGCAGCTTAGGGTAGCAAGAACCCTAAAGTGGGATGAGCCACTGATGAGGGAGCCTTTTGTTTTGTTTGAAAGTCTGGGGTTGTTTAAGGTGAATTTGAATTGTCTACAGGTAGAGAGCTATGCAGATCATTCCGACTTCCCTGACTCAGAAGAGTATTTTTAAGATGCCATCCCATGCTGTCCCCTCGCCACCTTTTTGATGTAATAACAGCCTTCACTCATCTAAAATGCTTTCTGTTTGATTTTGGAACATGATTGAGGGAATTTGTTGCCATTTTGCCACGAGAGTATTAGTGCGGTTAGATGCTGATGCTGGACCAGGAGTTGACTTGTATTCAGTGTTTTCAGTTAAACGGGGTTAAGGTCAGGCTTCTGTGCAGGCAAGTTCTTCCACAGCAAACTCAACAAATCGTTTATTTATTGATCTTCCTTTGGATATCTTGCCATTGTTATGCTGAGACAGCATGTCCCCAAACTGTTGTGGAAGGGTTTGGAAAAACGCAAAGCTCTGTTAAACTCTGTTAGTTATTTGCTATAGGATAATTACCTAACCATGACGGTTGCTCCCCTGGACTGTGTTATGCGTCTGCAAACGCAACCTCTGGTCCAGACCTTCTGAGTGCCTTCTCTGTCCGCTTCTTAGTCTCCTAGGTGATGGATCCTCTTATATCCTGCACGCTAAGATGTATTTAAAACTACTGTAAATGAAACAAAATTAAACAAAATAAATTGGTAAATGACAGTTTTATTACTGGATGCTACTCTCAAAGTTAAGATTAGCTCTAAAATACTGACCAAGCCACTCAACAGTAGTAGTACTAGCCCTCCCACAGAGCACTGCAACCTTTGTGCTGTATATGATGCTGCTCGGTGCAATCACATACCAACGCCTATAACAAGTAAGCCATAAAGTGTGACGGCATGCATGTTATAGGACAATAATCAGTGTCTCAGTGGTGTGGTTTAGTCCCAATACTAAGCAGATTCTTTACCAATAACACCACCTTATGCTTTCTTCTTCTTAAACAATGTTCAATTTGCCAAACAAAATTTACACCTACTGACCACACAAAGTGTGAGTAATGTTCAAAAGACACCGGAAGTGCTCATTTTATATGATTACACTTTAATTCAAGTATTGACTAAAGAATTATATAATGCATAAAAAAACACTACGTGAATTTGCACTTTAAAGCCCCTCTGTTTTCTAAGTCAAGTCAAGTGAAATTTATTTAAACAGTGCTTTTTACAGCACAGCATTGTCTCAAAGCAGCTTTACATATATTGGCTCAAAGCCCTAGTTGAGCAAGCCTGAGGCGACAGTGGCAAGGAAAAACTTCCCAAACCCTACAGGGAAGAAACCTTGGGAGGACCAAGACTCAAATAGGGACCCATCCTCCCTGGGCAGCCTGAATGTTAAATATAAGAATTAAAGAATATATGTAAAGAAAATGGACTATGTAAAATTAGAATAGAATAATATATAGGTTAAGATGAAGTAAAGCAAAAATGGAGAAGAATAATAATAATAAACCAACCTGTAATTCAGAGAAACTTCCAATACCCTGTACAGGGCAATTGTTTTCTAAATTATGTAGTTAAATATGTGGCCAATTAGTTAATTAATATGGATTGTTTCATTAGAACAGAGTTTAGGGTATGTAATAGTCACCAGTGGAAATGGCTGATCTTGTGCCGGTGCTGGGTTTAGCAGACGGAGATCTGCAGAGAGAAGGCGTCTTTAGAGGTCGTACAGATTTATTAGCTGAGAGTGCTGACTGGCTGGTTAGTCGCATTCGTCTGCTGAGACCCATTATTTTGCGTTTATGCAACATTTTAGTCAGCTTTGAGAAGGCAGACCAGCAGCTGCTATTCCCATACCTGTACAGGTGTTAATGGGACGTTCCAGTTGGAGATTGCTGACAGCTCAGGAACTTCTCAGCCCTCAATGAGCCGCATCTCAGGAGTTTTAGATAACATAATCCAACTAAATTCTGTGCCATTGCAGACTTCTGAAACGCCACTGGGACTGTCGACTCTACACACCGTCACATCAAGGCACCATCTAGGCACCATCTATAGATGCATTTGCATATAAAAATAGGAAGAACTACCATTCAATCAATGTGCAATTGATCAGAAATGTGGAATGTTATCTTCTAAATGTTGTGGCAAGGTGACCAGGTGGAACTCAAGACTGTTTCATCATGCTCGGTTGGCAGATGTTGGAAGAGGGGTGCTATAAGAGATGACTGGCTCGTTGGTAAGCAAATACAAGGGCTAGAATATTGCAGGTTTTTCGCAAAGATTAAAATTTAGATAAAACTGAAAGTTTGGCTTCCAGAGCTGTAAAAGAGCTGACGGCTGGAGTGAACCCTGCCAGCGTGCAGCGGACATGAACAATCGTGTTTTGGTAACTAAGTAGACTGACTCAGTACCTGTTCTAAGGGCCCATGTGGGTTAGAAAACTCTTTACATAGGGAACAATAAATGTAGAAAGTAGGCAGCCAGGGCGTGCACTGTAGACATACCCGATGAATACGCTGATGATACTGTCACGTAAAAGTACATAACCAATGCAACGTAATCAATTTTGTCCATTGTAATGAATGTTTATTTCTCATCAACCCACAATATCTCCACACTGGTGCAGTAGCATCTTTCTTTTGAACATGCTTGTGCAATAAGGATCGTCGACTCAATCCTAGTGGCAAAGTGGACACCACATAAGACTGAGCAGAGACGCACTACTTCACTGATGTATCTACGCTATATGGACAAACGTATTGGGACACCTACATGTGCTTTTATCAACCCAAACTGACCCATCCATGCTTTTATGGACCTTGCTTTGAGTGCTGTGGCACAGTCATGCTGGAACAGAAATGGGCCTTCCCCAAACTGTTCTCACAATGTTGGAATTCAATTGTCCAAAATGTCTTGGCATGCTGAAGCATTAAGGTTTCTCTTCACTAGAACTAAGGGATCTGGCCAACACCTGAAAAACAACCTCGTGTTATCCCACCTCCAGCAAACGTTACAGCTGGCACAATGCATCCAGGCAGGTAACGTTCTCCTGGCATTCACCAAACTCAGACGCATTCCTTCAGCAGTGTTACTTTTGTTGACGAATGATTTTTGTCATAGTTTTCATCAACGACCAACGAAAATGAGACGATGACTAAACTAAAATGAATGAAAAACGACAAAAAATAAGACTAAATGAATTGACACTTTTGTTAACGAATAAAAATGAGACGCATGTTTTGCAGAGACGACATCCAATCAGATCTGACAAATTAGGAAAAGATCCAATCATAAATGTCCAGTAAAAATACAACCAAGTTGAAACTACATCTGGAGGCATATCATAATAAACCTGCAGTCAAGCTATCTGCAACTAAATGGCAAATAAAGCAGGGATTAAGATATGTTTTCAGTTCGTGATGAGGATATATTTAAAGAGTATTCCGATAACATAACTCCGCTTTATACTGTAATTATGAATAAATGCATATATCTGATTTTATACGTTTAATAAAGCTCATAATACATCTTTTATTCTAACTTGATTTTATTGTACAATATCTCTCGTGTATCCACACCATGTTTGAAGCAGATCTTTGATGGAAATTGAGTTTTGGTGACACTTTACTGTACACTTATTATAATGCATGCATATAGACCTGAGCTTATCTCTTAATTAGATCTAATAATACATCATTCTTTCCAACTTGATTCTATTCTAGAATATCTGCTGAATGTCCACACCGAGTGTGAAGCAGATCTATGGTGAAAATTGACTAATAATCACTTTAATGTAGACTTTTATTATCAATGCATGTAGATGTTTCATCTTAAAAGGAAAATGTTAAAAAAGCATTTATGTATTACAACGTTTACATTTCATATTTTAGGAGTCTACTAAAGCTACTGTAGATTGTCGACTATTATGTTATTATAATTAGTCGACGAAAACTAAACTAAAAACAATTGAGATGACTAAAACTAAATTACATTTTAGTCAAAAGACTATAACTAAATTAAAATTTGCTGTCAAAATTAACACTGTCAGACTGTCAGATAGTAAAGTGTGATTCATCATTCCACAGAACACTTTCACTGCTCTAGAGTCCTATGGCAGTTTGCTTTACACCTCTCTATCCAGCACTTGGCGTGGTACTTCATGTAAGGTTTGCAAGCAGCAGCTCTGCCATGGAAACCCATGCCTCCCAGTGCACATTGTTTGTCCTGAATTTCAATGCCGGAGGAGGTTTGAAACTCAGTTATGGAGACCGCAGAGTGTTGGTGACTTTTATGCACTCTGCGCCTCAGCACTCAGTTTGTGACTTTGTATTATTTACTCAAATTTAGTGAACTCTTTAGAACGGCCAGTTCTTTCACAAATGTTTATAAAGACAGACTGCTTGGTTAGGTGCTTGATTTGATACACCTGGGCAATAAAACACCTGAACTTCTAATGCTTTTGTCCATACAGTGCATCACACACACAGGCTGTGGTCAGGCAACAAACAGTCTCACATTGTGTGGGAATAATTTACAGGAATCTACATGAATTGCTGTTACTAAGAAACTAACAAATCTGTAGCATATCAGAATAAGCATTAATATAAACCTGTGATTTTCTTCACCATCATCATTACCTTCAGAATCATGCTGTTTCAGAAACTTGATCATCAGAATTTAGAAAGGTGGTGTTGCACAACCATGACATTTGGCCGTTGCGTTAACACCACCTCCTTGTTCCTATACTCATTGTCTGTTTTATCTGCAGTTACTTACTGTGTTTATTTAAACTTACTTATTCCACTTACTCCATAATTGTAGTTTGTAGTTCTATAATTATAGAACATAGTCCATATGCTTTTAATATTTTGCTTCACCCTGTTCTTCAATGGTTCACACCAGCACAGATCAGGTACTACAGACGTGGACAAAATTGTTGGTACCTCTCAGTTAATGAAAGAAAACCCACAATGGTAACAGAAATAACTTTAATCTGGCAAAAGTAATAATAAATACAATGCTACAATGCTTTTCAACCATGCTTCAACAGAACTATTAAAAAACAAACCTCATGAAACAGGCCTGGACAGAGATGATGGTACCCTTAACTTAATATTTTGTTGCACAACCTTTTGAGGCAATCACTGCAATCAAACGATTCCTCTATCTGTCAGTGAGACTTCTGCACCTCTCGCAGGTATTTTGGCCCACTCCTCATGAGCAAACTGCTCCAGTTTCTCAGGTTTGAAGGGTGGCTTTTCCAGACGACATGTTTCAGCTCCTTCCAAAGATGCTCAATAGGATTTAGGTCAGGGCTCATAGAAGGCCACTTCAGAATAGTCCAGTGTTTTCTTCTTAGCCATTCTTGGGTGTTTTTAGATGTGTGTTTTGGGTCATTGTCCTGTTGCAAGACCCATGACCTACGACTGAGACCAAGCTTTCTGACACTGGGCAGCACATTTCTCTCTAGAATTCCTTGATAGTCTTGAGACTTCATTGTACCCTGTACAGATTCAAGACGCCCTGTGCCAGATGCAGCAAAGCAGCCCCAGAACATAACAGAGCCTCCTCCATGTTTCACAGTAGGGACAGTGTTCTTTTCTTGATATGCTTCATTTTTCCGTCTGTGAACATAGAGCTGATGTGCCTTGCCAAAGTTCCATGTTTGTCTCATCTGTCCATAGGACATTCTCCCAGAAGCTTTGTGGCTTGTCAACATGTAGTTTGGCAAATTCCAGTCTGACTTTTTTTATACTTTGTTTTCAACAATGGTGTCCTCCTTTGGGGTCGCTCTCCATTAGTCCACTTTGGCTCAAACATCGACGGATTGGTGCGATCTGACACTGATTGTTCCTTGAGCTTGAAGTTCATCTTTAATCTCTTTAGAAGTTCTTCTTGGCTCTTTTGTTACATTCGTATTATCCGTCTCTTTAATTTGTCTTCAATTTTTCTCCTGCGTCCAAGTCCAGGGAGTTTGGCCTACAGTCCCATGGGTCTTAAATTTTCTGAATATATATGCAACTGTAGTCACAGGAATCAAGCTGCTTGGAGGAATGGTCTTATAATCTTTACCTTTAACATGCTTATCTATAATTTCCTTTCTAATGTCCATGAGACAAACTTTTTCCTTTGCTTCCTCTGGTCCATGTTGAGTGTGGTACACACCTTGTCACCAAACAGCACAGTGACTACCTGAAGCCCTAAATATAGGCCCACTGACTGATTACAAGATTGTAGACACCTGTGATGCTAATTAGTGAACACACCTTGATTTAACATGTCCCTTTGGTCACATTTTTCAGGGGTACCATCATTTCTGTCCAGGCCTGTTTCATGAGTTTATTTTTTTTAATAATTCTGTTGAAGCATGGTTGAAAAGCAATGTCTGACTTTCATTTGTTCATTTTCATAGATTTTGTATTTATTATTACTTTTGTCAGATTGAAGTTATTTCTGTTATCATTGTGGGTTTTTCTTTCATTAACTGAGGGGTACCAACAATTTTGTCCACGTGTGTATTTGGGTTGGTGGGTCATTATCGGCATTGCAGTGACACTGACACTGACACGGTGGTGTGTTATTGTGTATGGCACCAATATGAGTGGTTTGGGCACAACAGTGCTGCTGGAGTTTTAAAAACTCTATTGTTAATACCTGACTACAAGCACCAACCACAAAATATCCAGCCAACAGGGCCCTGTAGCCACTGATGAATGGCTAGAGGATGACTAACACAAGCTGTGCATTAACAGATGAGCTTCTGTCTCTGACATGCTGTCTCTCTTTACATATTCAAGGTGGACCAACCTTGGTAGACTAACAAAGATGTGTGGACAGTGAGTGGGCACATTTTTTAAAAAACTCCAGCTGCATGGTTGTGCCCAAACCACTCGTATCAGTGCAACACACAGTGACACACCACTGCCACGTCAGTGTGACTGCAGTGCTGAGAATGATCCACTACGCAAACAGTACCTGGTCTGTGGTCTTATAAGGTCTCGGCCATTGAAGAACAGGTTGAAACAGACTACAGGCTCTAATTGTAGAACTAAAAAGTGCACCAACATGGTAGTGGAGTTGATTAAATGGACAGTGAGTTTAGAAACAAGGAGGTGGTTTTAATTTATATATATATATGCGGGCACACACATGGGGTTCTCGTCACAGAATGTAAGCACTACAGTATTTCAGGTCTAGTTATTTCTGTAATGACATTAAATTGGATTTGAGATGTACAAGATTCATTGTCGAGATTTGTGGTCGTGTTGTTCTTTTAATGGACACTCAATGTTTGAAGGTTGAAGAGAAATGTTCCAGCTCGTCGCCATGTCTGAGATTTTGAGCGCTGTCCCAGTCCTATCTTTTACATGCTTTCCATGCCAATAAGAATAAAGTTGTGAATATTAAATAGGGTAAAATTAACACGTCATTAATGTGCAAATATTTTTTAAATGCCATTCATTGCATTCTTGCCTTTTGGCCATTTGAGGCATGGTCCAAAATGTATGGAACAGAGTTCATGATGGTAATTTTTAGACGCTCTCTTGTACGGCTTGGTTCATTTCTGGGTGACCGCATATGTGACACATAAACACACTAACTGGTTTAACAACATACCTGGCACACGAGATGGAAACTTGAACATTGTTTCTTTAATAAATACCTATTAAAATGAATAGTTCAGAAAGGTATTTTCTGCTAATTTATTTGTGTGTTCTGAACATTATGGCTTTGGAGCCCTCTGACATGTTTTACTGCACGTTTTAACTGGACTGTAAAGCATGAAAATAATGTGACTAAATGATTACAAAAGTAAAATGCATTCTGTTAAAGCAGTGTTGTTCACTCATCTGGCTATGTAGGTTTAAAGCGAGTAAAACAGTAGATTAATCATGCTTGATGCTAAATCATCGTTAATTGTTTGACAGGACTAATATTAACAAAGTGAGTCATTCTAGCCTGTAGTGCTAGAGAGCTGAGACAATGCTCCATTATAAAAAGCACTATGTAAATAAATCTGACATTTTGACAGATTTTATATAGAGTCAAAATCAGAAGCATTGAACAGTCTCCCCACAATAAACACTCCTGATTCTCATTCACCATTCCTCAACTGTTAATAAATATAATGTGCAATAATATGTGCATTTCTGCTTCATTACTGTGCAATATTTGTGGGTAACGTCAGCAATTCTCACTGAGCAGTATGTAAATTGTATGTAAACCAAAAATATAATATATTTTTTATATTTTATAGTTTACTCTATATACCCTGCATCTGTCATTTTATAGTTTTGTATACTTTACATCTTATATTCTAGGTTTTATAAGTGACTTGAAGTGCTATCCCTGAATATTCAGGTCCCCCCTCTCGATGTTGTGACAATTCTTAGATCCTTCAAATCTCATCTTATCTTAAATGCCCAAAATATCCCCAAATGGTTAATAGCATTATATGAAATTCAATATTTTCAGTAAAGTGTGTCATTGGAATACTGAGGGGGTTATATTTATGTGTGTATTTATATGTGTATATGTACAGTATTTATATTCCATAACTGAGTTAGCCTACTGCTTGGTGGTGTTTGTGTAAATAAATAGACAGCTTTTATTGCGTATTTCAGAGAATGGCAGAAGCCCGTCTATCCCAACCCACAAACATGCCAACATTCGCACAGATACTGTCTCCTATGTCTCCTGAAACAGACAAACCACATATTTCTATTTCTATCCATATGACGCACAGTTGTGTTACTTCCTTTGTAGAGGCAGTGTAAGGTTTTCTCTTGTTCTGCTTGGCACAGTTGCTCTCTCTTACCCTGGCTGCATTTTGTTCTGTCTTTAGGCTGACTTGGGGCTTTTTATTTGCTTCCTAATTCTTTGTACTTTTGATGTCTGTTGTATTTTTCTTAGTGTGGCAAATACTGAGAAATTGTGACCTTTTTCAATGTGGGAATGTGTTATGAGCTAAATTCTTTACGTGCCTTTTATAGATTAGCTAAATTCAGAGAGGGTTCATGTTTAGTTAGTTACATTTGTACTTTGTAAATGTGAAATACACTCACCAATCACTTTAAGCTCACCTCTTTGGTATTGGTGCGCTTGTTTGGCTGGTACGTTTGGAACTTTGGATCAGACATAGCAGTGCTGCTGGAGTTTTTAAACACTGTGTTCACTCACTGTGAACGCTGCTAGTCACACCTATCATTTGCTCCACAGAAGCTCATCTGTTGTTGCACAGTTTGTGTTAGTCATCCTCAAATCTTTCATCAGCGCTAGGCAGCATCCTGCTACAGAATGCTGGTGGCTGGACATTTTTGGTTTGTGGACTATTTTCAATCCAGCAGTGACAGAGTTGTTTAAAAACTCCAGCAGCACTGCTGTGTCTGATCCACTCATACTAGCACAACACACACCACCACCACCACCACCACCATGTCAGTATCACTGCAGTGCTGAAAATGATCCACCACCCAAACAGTACCTGATCTGTGGTGGTCCTGCCCATTAGAGAACAGAATAAAGCAGAAACAATAAAGAGAAACTGATGGACTACAGTCTGTAATTTCATTACTACAATGTGCTTACATTCGCATTTTACATTTATCCGGAGCGACTTACACAACTGCCCTGTATTCACCTTAGTAGACATTACCTCATGTCAGTACAGATAAGCAATAAGAACACAATCCAAACTGGACCCTGCTAGGAATCCAGTAACACCAACAGATTGTTTTTTTAAATATGCAATTGCATTTTCAGCCCTCACGTAAGTGCTTAGTGAAGAAGTGAGTCTTTAGTCGCCATTTAAAGATAGCACAAGGCTCAGTCATTCAGACCTCCAGTGGAAGTTCATTCCACCACCTGGGTGCCAGTACAGGGAGGAGTCATGATGCTTGTCTTTCTTTAATCTTGCATGGTGGGTTCAGTTGAGCCATGCTCGTGTCTCGAAGGGTACAAGATTAGGAGTGTGGTTTGATGTAGTACGTGGAACTGATTAAATGGACAATGAGTGTAGCTCAGTTGTATTTACAGTATTTTACCTCTTTTAGACCTTTTAATCTTTTTACTCTTAAATCTTGTTAATCTTGTGGAGAATTGCCAATGTGTTCAGGGTGGGTAAAAATTGAGTCAAGAGAAAACCCATTTAGTCTAATTTGAGTACCATATAGCAGTTGGTTATGTTTTTCCACTGCATCTTTGAATGGCAGACTAATGCTACACCACCAGTTCTTTAATATTCACTCAACAACCTTGAACCTGGAGTTGTTGTGCAAGTTCTGTTTCCTTTTACTGTCGGAGGCATGCTGGTGTGTAAGTTATCTACAACTGAACTTTGGTCATTGTTCTGTGATTTGTTTTTGTCTGCCATCTCGGCTATATTTACTGTTTGATTGTATTGGTGTGTTTTGTGCCAACTCTCTTCACAGATTAACTGGACCCTCCGGATACCTGTCAGATGGACCAGGACACTACAAACACAAAACGAAGTGCACATGGCTCATAGAAGGACAGTACGTTACATATTTGCTTCTGCTTTCTGACACGCATTGTTTTTTTAAAGGCATAAATATACTGTATGTACACTCACTGGACTTTTTATTAGGTACACTTTGCTAGTACAGGGTTTGACCCCCTTTTGCCTTCAGAGCTGCCTTAATTCCTTGTGACATAGATTCAAACAGGTGCTGGAAACATTCCTCAGAGATTTTGGCCCATATACATGATACCATCTTTCAGTTGCTGCAAATTTATCGGTTGCACACCCAGGATGTGAATCTCTTGTTTCACCACATCCCAAAGGTGCTTTATTGGATTGAGATCTGGTTACTGTGGAGGTTATCTGAGTACAGTGAACTTATTGTCTTGTCCAAGAAACCAGTTTTAGGTGATTTTGAGCTTTTGGACGTGATGTTATCCTGCAGGAAGTAGCCATCAGAAGATTGAACACTGGGGTCATAAGATGATGGACATGGCCAGCAACATTACTCCGGTAGGCTGTGGTGTTTAACCAGCGATCCCAAACACCATTACACTACCACCAGCCTGAACCTTAGATACAAGGCAGGATGGATCAACGCTTTCATGGTGTTTATGCCAAATTGTGACCCTGCCATTCAAATGTCACAGCAGAAATCGAGACTCATGAGACCAGGCAACATTTTTCCAGTCTTCTGTTGTCCAGTTTTGGTGAGCTCATGCAAATTGTAGCCTCAGTTGTCTGATCTAAGCCGATAAGAGTGGCATCCAGTGTGGTCTTCTGCTAATGTAGCCAATCTGCTTCAAGGTTTGACGTTTTGTGTGTTCAGAGATGCTCTTCTGCATACCTTGGATGTAACGAGTGGCTATTTGATTTACTAGTCATTCTTCTCTGACCTCTGGCATAAACAAGGCATTTTTGCCCAAAGAACTGTCGCTCACTGATTATTTTCTCTTTTTTGGACAATTCTCTGTAAACCCTAGAGATGGTTGTGCTTAAATTCCAGTAGATCAGCAGCTTCTGAAATACTCAAATACTCAGCACCAACAATGATGCTGCATTCGAAGTCACTTAAATCACCTTTCTTCTACATGGTGATGCTTAGTTTGAACTTCAGCAGTTCTTCACTATGTCTACATACCTAAATGCATTGAGTTTCTGCCATGTGATTGGCATAATCGACAGTTGAACTGGGTCACCTAATAAAGTGTTGGGTGAGTGAATGTACAGTGGTGCTTGAAACTTTAACCCTTTAGGATTTTCTATATATCTGCATAAATATGACCTAAAACATCAACAGATTTTCCTAAAAGCCCAGTTAAACAAATGAGACAAAGATGTTATACTTGGTCATTTATTTATCGAGGAAAATGCTGATCAGTCCTGCAGTCAGCTTGGAGGAATTTTAGCCCCTTCCTCCATACAGAACAGCTTCAGCTCTGGGATGTTGGTGGGTTTCCTCACATTAACTGCTCACTTCAGGTCCTTCCACAACATTTCGATTGGATTAAAGTCAGGACTTTGGCCATTCCAAAACATTAAGTTTATTCTTCTTTAACCATTCTTTGGTAGAACGACTTGTGTGCTTAGGGTCGATATCTTGCTGCATGACCCACCTTCTCTTGAGATTCAGTTCATGGTCAGATGTCCTGATATTTTCCTTTAGAATTGTCTGATATAATTCAGAATTCATTGTTCCATCAATGATGGCAAGCCGTCCTGGCCCAGATGCAGCAAAACAGGCCCAAACCATGATACTACCACCACCATGTTTCACAGATGGGATGAGGTTGTTATGCTGGAATGCAGTGTTTTCCTTTCTCCAAACATAACGCTTTTCTGTTAAACCAAAACGTTCTATTTTGGTCTCATCCGTCCATAAAACTTTCTTCCAATAGCCTTCTGGCTTGTCCACGTGATCTTTAGCAAACTGCAGACGAACAGCAATGTTCTTTTTGGAGAGCAGTGGCTTTCTCCTTGCAACCCTGCCATGCACACCATTGTTGTTCAGTGTTCTTCTGACGGTGGACTCATGAACATTAACATTAGCCAATGTGAGAGCGGCCTTCAGTTCCTTAGAAGTTACCCTGGGGTCCTTTGTGACCTCACCAACTATTACACGCTTTGTTCTTGGGGTGATCTTTGTTGGTCGACCACTCCTGGGGAGTGGTACTGAATTTCCTCCATTTGTACACTGTCTGACTGTGGATTGGTGGAGTCCAAGCTCTTTAGAGATAATTTTGTAACCTTTTCCAGCCTGAGGAGTATCAACAACTCTTTTCTGATGTCCTCAGAAATCTCCTTTGTTTATGCCATGATACACTTCCACAAACATGTTGTGAGAAGCAGACTTTGATAGATTCCTGTTCTTTAAATAAAACAGGGTGCCCACTCACACCTGATTGTCATCCCATAGATTGAAAACACCCCATTCTAATTTCACCTTCAAATTAACTGCTAATCCTAGAGGTTCATATACTTTTGCCACTGACTAATATGTATATTGGATCATTTTCCTCAATAAATAAATGAGCAAGTATAATATTTTTGTGTCATTTGTTTAACTGGGTTCTCTATCTACTTTTAGGACTTTTAGGAAATCTGATGGTGTTTTAGGTCATATTTATGCAAAAATATAGAAAATTTTTAGAAAATTCTAAAGGGTTTACAAACTTTCAAGCACCACTATGTATACACACACATGCACACACAAGTTGAGTGTTTAACAAGCAAACTCATTGTGGGTTAGGGGATTAAAATGCATCCTGCATTACTGGGAATTTGTGTAACAGGAGTTCAGATAACTGTGTTCAGCAGCATCTCACTTTTTTGGTCACTGAAGCAGGCTTGGTTTCAGTTATTACTGATGGTAGCCCAGACTATTTTGATTAGCAGTAAATACATATTCACAATTATTTTGGTAAGACATATGTACATTTACATTTAGCAGCTTACAGCTGATTCATTCTTACAGTCCAAGCAATTTTGGGTTGAGGGTCTTGCGTAAGGACATAACAGTGGCAGCCTTTTGGTCCTTCATCCGGTACCTTAACCACTAGGCCACCACAGTCACCACATATAGCACATATATTTAGTCAAAGGTTTTCTCGTGGTTAATAAACAGCAACACTGTATCTTCTTAAAATAAACCATGGAGTGATTTACTTTAGCTGAAACCTATCCTTCCATAGTATTCCATGCCTATTCTTTGTAAAGACCCCATAATAAGCCCTTTCTGTGTTTTCACTGGCCAATGTTGATGCTCAAAAATCCTGAAATGTTGGCTGGTTGACATATTGGTTTACTACTGGTATTCAAACCTAGTTGATGCATGTTGTGTTTGCAGGCCTAACTCCATCCTGAGGCTGCGCTTTGAGCACTTTGCCACTGAGTGCAGCTGGGACCACCTATATGTATATGATGGAGATTCCATATACTCTCCACTGCTGGCTGCATTCAGGTACTGGAGAAATGGTCTTTGTTAGTCTATATGTCTGTGCATGTTTGTTTTTATTTTTGCAGTTCACGTTTTATGTATTTAGTAGGTAAAGATAGCCAATGTTTTAAAGGCTGTTGCTATAAGATGCATGGCTCATCCAGTCAAAAGGTGCTTTCACATTAGAGAAGCTGTTTCACAGTTCTTAGAACTGTTGGAGAAAGCAGCTCCTTTCTCGCGTATTCTCACCGCTGGAACTGGGAACAATTGTAGTTGTAGACTGTCATGTATAGGGACTTTTATGGCTCCTAAGAACCCCGAGTGACGCAAGTATGCGGTGATTGGTCCAGATGTAGCGATGCAATGTATAGTGATGCAAGTGACTGTGTTAAGGGCAACCGCCCTTCTTAAATATACTTACCAAAATTAGTCCCTAGATGCTTCCCAAAAAAGATCATTCCCAAGCCCAGCTAGACCAGACCTTTCTTTCCAGATGCCGCATCAGACACTCTAAAATCAAACACTCACACTTGTTAAAGGGCGAACCTCCACCAACATGTGACACGTGTCAAACTGCTCTGTCCATCAAACACCTCCTCAGTGAATGCTCCAAATATGGACAAACTTGGCAACAATTGAAAATGTCAAAGGCCGAAACCGTTCAACATGGACACGTTTGAAAATGGCTTAATTCCTTATGCATACAAATGTAAGGACGCTCACATAATGGGCTATTACATATGAACTGTAAAACAATAACAAACATTTTATGTAAAACCTTGCTTATACAGACAAATAAGCTAAATACTAAACAAACAAATAAGCCTACGTGTTAATAAAAAACTGCTTCGTTTCAGTTTGTTTGTATAAGGCTTTTACAACGGACACTCTCATAAAGCAGCTTTACAGAAGTTACCAGATGTGAAAGTGGCAAAGAAAACTCCCTAAAACGTTCCTTCTCACTCACTTGCTTTCCATTCTTGCTTAATCCAGTTCAGAGTCGTGGGGTCTAACTGCAAGCACAGGGCTCAAGTAGGAACTAACCCTAGACAGGGCTCCTTCCCGTCGCAGGACACATTCGCTCATAGCGGAACATTTCTTAGGGATGGCAGTTGATGTTCTACATAATGGGCTGTTCTAAAGAACTCAGTGAATTCGAGCATGGAACTATGATAGGATGCCACCATTGCAACAAGTCCGTGTAATTTCTTCCCTCCTAGATATTGAAACGTGGAAGTGTTTAGGAGCCACACAGCTCAGCCCCGAAGTGCCATACTACGAAATGTTACAGAGCGCTGTCACACAGCAGTTACAAACAACTCTGTAACATGTCTTTGGAATGTGGGAGGAACCCAGACAAACACACACAACCACAGGAGAACATGCAAACTCCACACAGGCAGCAGTCTGACTGGGATTTGAACCTGCAGTTAAAACATTTCTGTGGAACCTTTTTGTAGCCTCCATTAGATTTGTTATTTGAGCAATGGTGTAATGACCTTATGCAACAGATTGTCGACAGCTGGACCCTAAACTTTAAAACTTGGATTTGTCACTCCATTATACTCTTCCACTGATCTTCATTCCAATCTTTGTGAGCGTTGGCATATCGTAGCCTTTTCTCCTTGATCCCTTTTTGAAAAAGTGGTTTCTTGGCTTCTACCCTTCCAAAAAGGGTCAACTTGACATCCTGATGAAGCTGCCAGATGCTGCTATTGCTCAAATGTAAGGGAAGGTCAGACTAAATGCCTGCCACTGTAGCGTATAGAAGCTGTTTTTCCTGGTTTTTGTTTTTCATTTTTTAATACTGCATACAAATTTCCTGTATTTTTTGGTTGTATTGGTTGTATCTGATAAATAAATACAAGTATGCACACTCCCGTTGCAGTGGGCTGATCGTTCCTGAGCAGTACAGCAATGAGACAGTTCCAGAGGTGGTGTCAGAATCCGGCTACGCTCTGCTGCACTTCTTCAGCGACGCAGCCTACAACCTCACTGGTTTCAACATCTCATACAGGTGAGCTGTAAAGGCAGTGTGTGTCCTGTGTGTTTGAATGCTTTGCAGTTGCTACATGAACTTCTTACTATCTATGTAAACCAGCACATGCAGTCTTTCACTGTAGATTGACTTCCTGGCAAAGCTTACCACAAACCCATAACCCACAATCAGGGCCACCTTTTGTGGGCCACCTGATGCCTCCTTGAATGTCTGATGTGGACAAAAGTACATCAGTTGATTTTTTTATTTTTTTATTTTTTGCTGACAAAGATCTTTGCAATCCTTAATCCTCTCACCAGTGACAGAACATTAGATCTAAACACGGAGCACTGCTAACTGATATCTGTGCACCCAAACCAAATGAGGAATATTTGCCTTAAGCAGGCTGTGAGGCTTCACTCTCAAATCAAGAGAGAGGCACTTGGACGTCTTTAAAGGTTGTGGCTTCTTGTTTTGGAGAAGAGACTGATGATGGTAAATTTTGGTGCTTAGTGGTGCAGTTTCTATGGTGACCACATTCATAGTGGACCTTTGGCCCCCCCAAGGACCACATTGGGATGGGGTCTAAGAATCCCATCAAACAGAATCCCTCTAATGCACACATTCAGTCTCAAATGCTCTTTAATGCTTGCACCCTTTTGGACACCCCCCACACAGAAAACAAGGCTCTCTGAAAGACATCAAACAGATGCTTGACTGGTCCTCCCCTGTATCCCTCTATCTTACACACAGCCTGATCTCTGTTCAGCTCTAGATGAGAGTGAGCTGCCTACTAATGGGTGAGCTGTAAAGCCAGCTTAGGTTTAAATGCAGTGCCAGTGCTACTTAATGTTAGCTGCCTAGCACTGTATGTGTAATTGCTCTGCTGAAACTAATGATATTTAGCACTCCAGTGAACCATTAATGAGAAGATTACAACGTCTCATATATTCTTAATAGAATTCACTCGAATCCTAAAGATTTCCCTAGTTCTCATTAATACAGATGTATGTGCAGAGCTTTCATATCTGTTAACACATTGGCTAATGGCAGTGGTTAATGGGAAATGTCTAGCAGTGTAATTTAGTTGTGTGCTGACCATAGATAGGTCAAAAATGGGTCTTTGATGCCAAAAGATTGTTACCACTAGTGAACATCCTTCTATTTAGCATTTTTCTTGAATGAATGCAGTGTTTTTTCATAACAAATAATATAATGACCTTAACAATTTGAGTGAAAAGTTGGGGGAAAGAAAAATTGTTAAATATCAAAAATTGTTTAGTGTTTGGTACGTAGTACACTCACCGGCCACTTTATTAGCTACAGCCCGCTAGTTCTACGTTGGACCCCTTTTGCCTTCAGAACTGCTTTAATTATTTGTGACATAGATTCAACAAGGTGTTGGAAACATCCTTCAGAGGGGAACCTAATAAAACATTCACACGACAGCTTTATTGCTCTTAAAATAAAATGGTCATAAAGGCTCACCAAATAACTCGAGAATCCCATGGGTAAAGTGGACCAGCTCTGTCATTTAATTCCTGGGTAAAGGAGCATATGTGAAAGGGGATGTACTTCCCTACTACCTTTTCTGCACCAATCTGTATTTAACAGATGGCAGGCTCTGTGCCAAAACAGAATCCCTGACATTGTGTTTATCGCTCAGGAGCAGCATGGAGATGTTACGAAAAGGAGAAATTCTTCAAACTACTTCTTCAAAACTTTCCACCATTGACATGATTTATTTCAGTAGTGTTTGGTCTGCTGCTGATTCATGGTGCAGACATCTGATTACAGATATTCGTAATTTACATCTACAGCATTTAGCAGACGCCCTTATCCAGAGCGACTTACAATTGGTACAGTCTTCCAATCCAAGCAATTGTGGGTTAAGGGTCTTGCTCAAGGACCCAACAGTGGCAGCTTGGCGGAGGTGGGATTGAACCCTGGACCTTCTGGTCCAGAGCCAGTACCTTAACCACTAGACTACCACAGTCCCCCACCACAGTCGTAATAAGACAACACATAATCTAACTTTAGCCAGCACGAAATGCACATGGAAGTACTGGCAACATGCTACATTCAGATTCCTCCTTGCCATATGTTAAGAACAAATTAATCAATGTCTCTCTCTCTCCCATCCCCACTCTGTCTGTCTTTGTTAGGATAAATACCTGTCCTAATAATTGCTCAGGCAATGGTTTGTGCCGGCTAGCTAACTCCAGTGATGTGGTGCAGTGTGAGTGTGAGGAGGGCTGGAAGGGTGAGGCATGCGATGTTCCCTACTGTGAATCCAACTGTGGTTACCCTGTGCGTGGAAAGTGCCAAACCAGTGAAAAACGCTGCCTATGTGAACCTGGATGGCAAGGTAGGCTACGTCTCTTTATGATTACAAGAAATGATAACCTAGAAACGCGGTCATTTCTGATTCTTTATACTTCAGGTAATGTTTATTTAAGCTGTGCTGCTGAAACTGTTGTATAATAGCATGATGACAGGAGAGAAGGCCAGAAAGTCATCGAACATTTGGGTTAGCGGTGACATTATTTGGCTCGACAGCGATCAGCTGAAACACAGGTTCATTCTGGACTCGTGACTTGGTTTATAGATCTGTGTGTCTTTCTCTGATTAGATTCCCAGTGATTCTCTCCTCTGTGTCAAAGCGTACTGTAGCAGTGAAGATAAGCTGATGTGGAGGGGTGAGATGCGGTGAACCTAATCAGATAAATGCACACAAATCTGTGTGTGCTTATCTCCTGCAGTACAGCCTCTAGTCATGTGTCATACTGAACGTGTAGGTTTATGACTGTGCACATTCCTCTTTTATAAAGCTATTTTCATATGTGTGTTAAACTCATCTGGTAACAGATTAACCTGGCCTTACAATATACTTCCCTGAGTAAGCTTCATGTGTTCTTGTTGTGAGTCAGGTCTCTCTGCTCAGCAGTGTACATGAACAAACCTACATAAATTACAAAAAATAAACAAAAAAGGCTATATTAATGTTTAAATGAATTTCCCCAGTGCTACATGTTGTGTGGATACCAAACTGGACAGCTCACATGTTGTCACATGAGATCTATAGCCAAGGCTATAAAAAGCGCAATAAAAAGTTAGGATAATCTTTGTGGTTAGCACTGTCACCTCGCATCAAGAAGGTCCTGGGTTCAATCCCCAGGTGGAATGGTCTCGGTCGTTTCTGTGTGGCGTCTGCATGTTCATCCCATGTCCATGTGGGTTTACTCTGGGTACTCAAGTTTCCTCCCACGGTCCAAGGACATTTACAGCATTTAGCAGACGCCCTTATCCAGAGCGACTTATTATTGATACAGTCTTACAATCCAAGCAGTTGTGGGTTAAGGGCCTTGCTCAAGGGCCCAACAGTGGCAGCTTGGC
>JAJAGP010004601.1:0-46513 GCA_025084515.1 Ancistrus triradiatus
AACAATGGTCTTGAATTTCCTCCATTTGTACAAAATCTGTCTGACTGTGGATTGGTGGAGTCCAAACTCTTTAGAGATGGTTTTGTAACCTTTTCCAGCCTGATGAACATCAACGACTCTTTCTGAGATCCTCAGAAATCTCCTTTGTTCGTGCCATGATACACTTCCACAAATGTGTTGTGAAGAGCAGACTTTGATAGATCTCTGTTCTTTAAATAAAACAGGGTGCCCACTCACACCTGATTGTCACCCCATTGATTGAAAACACCTGACTTATTAACTGCTAATCCTAAAGGTTCACATACTTTTGCCACTCACTAATACGTAATATTGGATCATTTTCCTAAATAAATAAAGCACCAAGTTTAATATTTTTGTCTCATTTGTTTAACTGGGTTCTCTTTATCTACGTTAAAGACTTGTGTGAAAATCTGATGATGTCTTAGGTCATATTTATGCAGAGATATAGAAACTTCCAAAGGGTTCAGAAGCTTTCAAGCACCACTGTAAATGCTCCAGAATACAGGCTTCAGTTAGCTTAGCAGCTATTCAAGTGCCCTGTGCTCACCAACTTTTACCTTTCACTTTCAATCCATTACTCACTAAATTACATTTTCAACACTATATTATAAAATAAGCTTTGTGTTAATGATTTTGACCAACTGTAGGTTAATGTGTTATAAACATGAACTTACTTATCATTACTTATCACAGTATCCTTTCCATATCTCCACTATGATACAGTATAGACCACTCTACCAAATACTCATTAAACTCCTCAGTTCAAGAAACATTTAACCTATGATGGATTTCGGAACGTATCCCCTTCGTAATTCAGGGAGCACCTGTACAATACAACTCCATTAATGCATATAATTCCTTATATAATGTGAACTTTCTGTAGAAGGCAAAAGAACCGAGGTAACACTGTACCACGGTCATTTATATAAAGCACCAATAATTTCCTTTATCTTTATCTTTTATACTTTATCTTGTAGCTCATTTACAACTGATATACTTTCAAACCGTTGCAGTGATGTAAATTGGAACATGCTGAGATATTGGAGACATGACACTCTCACAGCTGAAGAGGAGCTGAACAATCGATAAAACAGCTCATCCAAAGCCACCCAACAGTGTGTTGAGAACTTTGGCACTGGGTATTGTGCATGCTCTGTGTTTGTGTATGTGTGTTTACCTGTAAGTATGTAATCCTGTTCTGCACCAGGTTTGTGAGATCTTTGGCTTCTTTCTCTCTCCACTCTCCAGCACCATCTGCCTGACTCAAATGGTACAAGTCTGTTAAGATGGACCTGGATGTAAAAAAAAAGTCAGGTCAGTGTAAATGTAAAGGTGATGATGAATTTATCACATTTGGGTAAACTATTAAGGCTCTTGTATACTAAACTATTTTAAACCTCAACTAATTTTGTGAGACCAAGCAAGCTCCTCAACAACCAGCTATGAGAACAGAAATAGGTAACACCTATTTCTTTTTTGTGGAATGCGTTTGGATGAGTGGTCATTTTTTCACATGATTGTGTCAGTTTCCAAGGTGGGATAGGTTTCAGAGGAACGTACAGTGGTACCTCGGCTCTCAACCACCTCTCAACTCGTCAGATTCACGATTCATGATTCACGATTCAGTAGACAATGATTCATTGATTCAGTCTTACAACAGATCTCGCTCTGTGTGTTTATAGTGTTTTTCTTTATTTTTACATCTATAGTACTGTAGTCTTAGTGCAAGTAAGTATCCATGGTCCATAAGAAGTTTAGTATAAGAGTCATCTGAAAGGAAAGACAGGCTGCAGTTAGCTTAGCAGTCATTAGCTTATGCTAGCACCCTGAGTTCACCAAAAATAAGTGTTTTGCTTTTACTTTTCACTTTCAATCCATTACTCACTAAATGACATGAGATTTTTCAACACGTTATTATAAAATAAGCTTTTTGTTCATTATTTTCAACTCTAGGTTAATGTAAGTGGTTTAAACATTAATTTAAAAAATTGAATTTTACTATCATTAAAGTTATATAGATAGTTATGATACAGTACGTGAATACCGCTCTACCAAACACTGGTTTAAAACTTCCGCAGTTCATGTACATGGGTAAACGTATAGATGGATTATGATCGGAACATATCCCCCATCTGGGAGATGGGTCAGGGAACAGTTAATTAAAACTTAATTATTCCTATGGGAAACATTTTCTCATAAAAGGTATTAGGTACTCTCATTTGGTTCTCGACAAGCCTTCTGGAACAAATTAATGACTAGAACCAAGGTACCACTGTATATCATTGAATCCAGGTCTACTTTTAAGTCTTCCAGATGTAGCTGAATACGTAATCCAAAGGGGTAGATACAGTTTGGTTTAGCACTATAACAAACGTGAGTATGCAGGGCAGAAGGTTGAAGTGAAAGCTGGGTTTTGGGTGGCAGCTCTAAATTTGATGGCATACTGGAAAGCCAGTTTCAATCTCCTATGTTCTAATGATGGTTAGTTGGCTCTGACATAAAGGCTTTGCACAGGGGAGGTTCGGTATGCTCCTAATGCTAGTCTGATCCCTTGGTGATGTATTATATTTAAAGTAGGTTAAATATAACCTACTTTCTGTAAATTCAGATAAGGGGTTGGAAGTCTGCTCTCCACTAGCTACTTGCAAGTACTTTTACGATATTCTTCTTTTTGTGGCAGTTGATTTTCAGGGCTTTTATATGTTGTCTAAAGCAGTGTTTCCCAACCGCTGTGCCGAGTCACAAAAGTGTGCCATTAGAAATCATCAGGTGCGCCATGGAAGATTATCCAATTGTGTAGTGACAGGCAGAACAATTACTTTCTCTTCCACTAGAGGACAGTAAGAAATCAGATTTGGGTTCAACTAAACAGACCCAGGTTTCACACTAAGTAAACTGAGACTAGATTTTCATTATATTTCAATAAATATACTTTTTGTGACATTTTTGTTTGGTGGTGTGCCTTGTGATTTTTCTAATGTGAAACATGTGCTGTGGCTCAAAAAGATTGGAAAACACTGGTATAAAGTAGAGTTTTGGAAGAATTTTCCTTCTAAGTGTAACTCAGGTTCAGGTTGAAGTGACTGCAGTTGGCAAAAGTGCATACATGATGTTTTGCTTCTTGAAATTTTAATCCATCAGTAACTGCCCAATGGTAAATCTTAAATATACTTAATTGGAGATGGCGTTCTATTGAGTTCAAGTGTTTATCTAGATATTCTCTTATGTAAATCATCTATATACAGGCTACTGAAGATGGCTGGTGAGATGTCATTTGCTATGCTGTTGATTTTAACGTTAAAAATGGTAAACAAGAGGATGCTACCTTGTGGGACTCCCATTTCTTGAATGTGTTTGCTTGAATAGGTGTTATTAAGTTTTACTCTGAAATACCGGTTTGCTAGAAAATCAGAAAATAATTTTGGACGTTGTTCTCTGAAGCCTATCTGGTACACATTTCTTATACACCAAATCTCCACGTAGTATAGTATATGCTTTTCTGGATTGAAAAAAGATCACAGCATGTTCTTTCCTTATCAAGCTGTCAGCTGTACTTCCTCCCTTGCAGAATTCAAATTGTGCTTTTGTTATGACATCAGATTTTTGTAGATGATAGAATATAAATAGAAGATTGGGTCCCTTTTTCAGTCTTGGTCCTCCAAAGGTTTCTTCCTCATTAGGGAGTTTTTCCTTGCCACTGTCGCCCTAGGCTTACTCAATTTGGGATGGGCCGTAGATTTTAGAAGATAATCTAAAATTGTAAAGTTGCTCTGAGACAATGCTCCATTGTAAAAAGCGCTATATAAAAAAATCTGACTGGACTTGACTTGACTTTATGTAATTGCTAGACCAGTGATTTCTCAATGAGGCTTGGCGTAAAATCCTCTTCTACTAGTGTCCGGATTGCTTTAAATTCTGGTAAAATGATATTACCAACTGAGTTTCTGTCAAAAGTAGTATCTTTTTCAGTAGTAGTTAGCCCATCCACTATTTAATATATTGAATTTGTTGTTGGACTTCTCTGATATTATTTCACATATGAGGTCCCAGACTGAACTGTTTGCTGTTATGTTGTTTAGAAAGTTCCTCCAGCTCTGCTTCTTTGTTAATCTTATAGCCTTGGCTTGGTTAATTTTCAAATTAATCAGATTCTGAGTTGTTGAATGTTTGTTAAAAAGTCTTTCTGCTCGCTTATGAGCATAAATAGTTTGTTTGCACTCCTCAGTAAACCAGGAGCAGCCCGTCTTTCCCATCCATTTCTTGGAATGGTCTCCTCAGCAACTGTATTTAAAGTAGAAGTGAACCACTCAGCTGGTTCTACATCCTGTATTTCCTCCATGAACAGTCTTTCCCACCACAAGGATTGAAAGGCGGACCAGTTGGCTTTGACTAGACTCCATCTTTGGGTCTTTTCCGGTAGTTCTGATCTCTCCGGTGTAATAAAGATTGGACAGTGATCACTGCCACAGAGGGCATGCCACTCATATGTGATGTGCTCCTACTTTTTGGTGATGTGCTTCTGTTCCGGGATGGCGTGTCATTTTTCATTTCATATGTACTTATATCCCTCTACAGTACTTGGATCAGGATCTTGGCTTGCTTTTGTTTGTAATTGTGAGGGACCAGTTTTCTTTTACCCTTTCTCACTTCCACTCAGGCCTGACTCACTTTGTGGTGTAAACAGGCATTGGTGGGCTCTGGGTACTAGTATTCTTTATCCTCACAGGAGTTGAGCTTATTGTGCTCAAATGTGTTCAATTGTGACTCAACCTTTTCTAACATTTGATTGAGTTGTCTTTTCTACCACTTCAATAGTCTTTGTAAACTTAAAGACAGGGGAAGTATCCACTCATTTCTTTGCCTGGCAAAGAAAGTAGCTGATTTTTTTGTACACTTAATCTTCTGAATCTCTTTCTGTGGATCAATTTCTGCACTTCGGTGGTTTCTTGTAGGGCTCTTGACTCTCCTCCTCGCAGTCGCAGTTACAACATATTATAACTCTACTGTAGCCCTGTTGCCCCATTTAAAATAAGGATACATGTATTAATTTTCATGAGCATATCTTGTTTATTAATCATGATCTTCTTTAGGTAGGTCACATTTTATTAATTCATGGGCAATTTCTTCTGCATCCATATCTTTCAGCTCCCTGGTCCAAATGACTCCTTTGCTACTGTTAAGGGATGGATGGAGGTATACCGGCGAACGACTTTAAGCTCAGGAGATTATCAGTTTGTACTTTCCTTAGGCATTCCACAAGTATCTGTACAGATCAAAGCTTCTTTGCATCATTAACTTTTCTAGTGATTCCAATGACCACATTTTGCATAGCAAAAGCTGATTTTTATGAAAGGAATGTCTATCAACAGAGATTCCATTATGACAATTTTTGGCCAGTTTTCATTCATTACAAAGGGGGCAGACCCATCAGGTCAATCAGGTTCTGCTCATTCACATAGTCATCATTTTCCGTTTTAAAAGGGGCTTGGAAAGGAGATTTCAGGAGATTTCTGAGAACCTCAGGAAAAGGGTTCTTGCTGATCATCAGGCTGAAAAAGGTTACAATGCCATCTCTAACGAGTTTGGACACCACCAATCTACATTCAGACGAACTGTGTATAAATGAGGGAATTTCACAACTATTGTTAACCCACCCAGAAGTGGGTGGCCAACAAGTATGACTCCAAGAACACAAGGTCTGCAAGAACTACAAGAACACAAGAACTGCAAGGTCACAAAGGAAACTTCTAAGTAACTATAGGCCCCTCTCACATTGGCTAATGTTAATGTTCATGAGTCTGCCATTAGAGAACATGAAACCACAATAGTGTGCATAGCAGGGTTGCAAGGAGAAAGCTACTGCTCTCCACAAATGAAGATTTCTGTCCGTTTGCACATGTTTTGCCTTAAATGACAAGTGTTTCTTATGGAGAAAGGAAAACACTGCATTGAAGCATAAGAACCTCATTCCATTTCTGGATACATTCTGAATCATTTGCTGTAAGGTGGTCAGGATTATCTTGACATTCTGATAAAATCAACCGCCTTTATTGTCATAAGTCTTAATTCTTGGCTCATGCAAATAATGACGTGAACGTTGTCAACAACCAATAGGTGAGCTCTCTCCAGCATCAAACAGGAAATTACATGTGTATCTGGAATGGCACAGGGTAAAAGGTGATTTTTACAGTTCCAAATAGGTGTAGACCCCCTTACCAGTGTCTTATTACCAAAATAATGGAAACACTTCCATTTACTGCGCTACATTTATATCTAAATATATTTGGGCTATTTATTGTTTAGTATATTTATCAGAGTTCTATGCAAATTACTGCACTCCAAAGTGTAAGGGAAATTATAAAACAAATGTAAAATTCAAGCACTGAAATAACATACAAATGTAATACTGTACATAAATTTTATTTGATCTACAGATACCATTATAGTACTGTTTATTTTGCTGCCTGGGTGTTTGACTATTCTATTTTTTTTTATTTCATGATTGATTATTTTAGGGTTTTTTTTTCAAAAGTGTTGAAATAATCCCAGAATCAATATAGTGGGAGTCTTGCAAACAGCAACCATACAAGAGCCCCAGCCTTCGAAAAACCATAATCTGTGACTAAAAGCTCTGGGACTTCAGATGTGAGTGGACATCAGACTTTAGTCTATTAGAAGGATTTTATTTAAGTCTTGTAGCCTATGGTTAGCATACAAAAGCCCTGGATCTCAACGACTGAATACGGACGCAAATCCCTGGCAATAAAAGTTGCAATAGTCCCTACTAAGCACACAAGCCACCCCACCAAAGAACAGATAAAGACTAATTTAAGTAAATTTTCTGGAATGACCAAGTCACGTCTAGATCTTAATCCAATACAAATGTGGTGATGAGACTGAAGTGTGCAGTTTATGTAAGGAAACCTGCCATTGTGCAGGATTAATCAATAGTTACCGGAAACATTTGGATGCAGTTACTGCTGTGCAAAGGGAAGGGATTACACTGGACAATGAAACCAAAGGTTCAGTTGCCACTCAGATATATTATACTAAATCATTTTCCTTAGTAAATGGGCTGGCATTGTAACGTGGTCACCTCTCAGCTACAGAGATCCCTGGATCCCAGCGTCAGACTCTGCCTGAGTGGAGTTTGCATGTTCTCCATGGGTCCATGTGGGTTTAATCCCACATTCTAAAGACATGCGTCACTCTAAACTGGTCCAGTAAGAATGTGATTGACTACTATCGATGTAACTTTGCTCCTGTTGTGAATAGCCATTGATGCTGATGCAACGTTAAATAAATAAATCAACCAACCAACCTCGATAAATGAATGTCCAAATAAAATATTTTCATTTGTTTAACTGGATTCTCATTATCTACTTGTAGGACTCATGAAAATGTGATGTTTTAGGCCACACGTATACAGAAAAATGGATAATTCTAAATTGTTCACAACTTTCAAGCACCACTGAATGTATAATCCACACTGCCTGGCCAAAAAAGGTCACCACCTGGATTTAACCAAGTAAATAGTTAAATAGTTAAGAAAAAGAGCCTCCCATCAGATAATTACTGCATCGGTGATTAGGTTTCAGCTGGCAACAACTGATGCGGTGAGTAGCTTCTCATTTGTTAAACAACCATGTCAAAAGACGCATCCTGTGTTCGTGGAAAAGATGTTCATCTGTTTCAGAAGGGTCAAATTGAGAAAGAGTGGTTCAGGAAGCATGAGCCATCATTTTCACACATGGATTGGCCACCACAGAGTCCAGACCTGAACCCCATTGAGAACCTTTGGGATGTGCTGGAGAAGACTTTATGCAGTTGTTCAAATCTCCCATCATCAATACAAGATCTTGGGGAAACATTAATGCAACTCTGGACAGAAATAAATGTTGTGACATTGCAGAAGCTTATGGAAATGATGCCACAGCGAATTCATGCCATAATCAAATTGGTCCAACGAAATATTTGAATGTGTGACCTTTTTTGGCCAGGCAGTGTATATTTGTTTGTACAAAACACTGACTGTACATGCAATATTTTGGACCGTGAATATTGTTAAAATTATTTGGCTAATTAAGTGCCTTTACTATGAAAATATATTGTGATGAAAGAAACTCATGGACCCTGCTAGATTCACTGTATTATTGTATAAAAAGCATTATATGCTGTGTGCGTGTGAGAGACACCTCTGTTGGTGTCCCAGGTCCTGCAGAAGGGCGTCAATATGCTTTTGCAGCTCTCCATTCTCCACATGACCTAGTTTGTTCACCTCACTGCGCACAAAGTACCACAGCTCCCTGACGCCATTCTCAATCTTCCTTCGTAGCTCCTCCTGGTTCCTCCCAGGGCCTGAACCCACAAAGAAAGGTCAATGCATGAACAATAGTCTCACATTACTGCTGGGATACAATAAAGGCAATATCAATAAAGATGTTTGCTAAAAGCACCTAAAGTACTCTTTAAGAAACCAGGCACTGCCCATCACCTGCTCAATATCATCCCTACAGTGAAGCATGGTGGTGGCAGCATCATGCTGGGGGGTAATTTTCAGCAGCTGAGACAGAGAGACTGGTCAAGCTGAATGGAGCAAAGTACAGATATATTCTTAATGAAAACATGCTCCAGAAAGCTCAGGACCTTAGACTGGGCTGAAGGTTCACCTTCCAACAAGATAATGGACTTAAACACACGGCCAAAATGACATAGGAGTGGCATAGGGACAACTCCGTGAATTATCTTGAGTATCCCAGCCAGAGCCCTGATTTGAACCCAAGAGGAGATCTTGGGCAAAGAAGAATGGCAGAAATCCAGGTATGCAAACCTTGTTGTGGTATCATACCCAATGATACATGATCATGTAATTATCATTAGTGACAAAATCCAGAGGTGTGATTTTTTGTCACTAGCACACACCCCTAGTGTGGATAATAACAAATAGGTAATAATAATTAATAATATTTCCAGAACAATAATGCAGATGGTGTGTGCCCATATGGTGCGCACAAGAACACACATAAATTTGAACACATAAATAATACTGTTTTACACAAATATACATATGTGTGTCATTTTTGTCTTCTTATTATTCATTAGTAGTAGTTACTGATGTACTAAAAATGGTAATTACTAGTAGAAATCACACATACACTACATTGCCAAAAGCATTCGTTCAGCACGCATATGAAATTGAGTGGCATCCCATTCTTAATCCATAGGGTTTTATATGATGTTGGCCCACCCTTTGTAGTTATATCAGCTTCAAGTCTTCTGGGAAGGCTTTCCACAAGGTCATGTTGGAACAGGAGCAGCTCATCTCCAAACTGTTCCCACAAAATTGGGAGCATGACATTGTCCAAAATCTCTTGGTATGCTGAAGCATTAAGAGTTCCTTTCACGGGAACTAAGGGGCCGAGCCCAACTCCTGAAAAACACCCCCACACCATAATCCCCTCTTCCAAAAAACTTTACACTTGGCACAATGCAGTCGGACAAGTACCGTTCTCCTGGCAACCACCAAACCCACCTCATCCATCGGACTGCCAGACAGAGAAGCATGATTCATCACTCCAGAGAACAAATCTCCACTACTCTAGAGTCCAGTGGTGGCGTGCTTTACACCACTGCATCTGACTCTTTGCATTGCGCTTGGTGATGTAAAGCTTGGATGCAGCAGCCCAGCCATGGAAACCCATTCCATGAAGCTCTCTACACACTGTTCTTCAGCTAATCTGAAGGCCACATGAAGTTTGGAGGTCTGTAGAGATTGACTCTGCAGAAAGCTGGTAACCTCTGTGCTGACCCCACTCTGTCATTTTACGTTGCTGTCGTTCCGAATCGCTTCCACTTTGTTCTAATGCCACTGACAGTTGACTGTGGAATATTTAGTAGTGAGGAAATTTCAAGACTGGACTTGTTGCACAGGTGGCATCCTATCACGGTACCACTCTGGAATTCACTGAGCTCCTGACCCATTCTATCACACATGTTTGTAGATGCAGTCTGCATGCCTAGGTTCTTGATTTTATACACCTGTTGCCATGGAAGTGAATTCAATTATTTGGATGGGAGACTGAATATTTTTGGCAATATAGCGTACACTGTGCTTTAGTAGAAATCGTGCATTGGAGGATCCTGCTTTTGTACCAAATCATCATTACAGTCAGCTGACATCACCTGTTTGAAATCACATGAATATTTAGTTTATTTTTACCTAGTTATTAGCCATAAATTGGAATGTGTTGCAGGCCAGAAATGCAGGAATGATTGTACAGTGGTGCTTGAACGTTCTATAGAAGAATTTTCTATATTTCTGCATAAATATGACCTAAAACATCATCAGATTTTCACACAAGTCCGAAAAGTAGATAAAGAGAACCCAGTTCAACAAATGAGACAGAAATATTATACCTGGGCATTTATTTATTGAGGAAAATGATCCAATATTAAAAATGTACAGTACTTTAAAATCAATTGCAACAGTATAAAATAAAATGTGTGGGGGTTCAGGTAAGCAGTGGACCAGTGGTAATGAATAAGGAATTCACAATTCAAACACTAATGATACCAAGCTGTCCTGAACCAGATGCAGTAAAACAGACCCCATGATACTACCACCACTTTGATTCACAGAACAGAAAAGGCTCTTACCCTGGAATGCAGTGTGTTTCCTTTTCAAGACATCGCATCTCATTTAAAGCAAAAACTTACCATTGTTGTTCAGTGCTGTTCTGATGGTGGACTCATGAACATGAACATTTGAGGTGATGCAAACACCTGCATAATTTACATATTGGATTCTTTCTGTCTCCATCATTTTATTTTTTCCTTTTTCTAATTCTTAAATGTTAGTTAATTTAAGGTTAGGTATGTGATGTGACAATGACAATACCATATTTTGTGATGACAATATAATGGTTATTAAAAATGCAAGCCATTTTTCAATAACTATGTCAAAGCACTATAGACTGATAGGTAAACAAGTCTCTTTGCAATCAAATTATGCACAATGTGATGGCTGTATTTTATAATGTTTTCTGTGTCCTGTGTTCACATGCATAATAATTCTCAATAAATCACTCCTATAAAACTTGTACTATTAGAAGAGGACTTCAAATGTCCATCGTTTCCAGCACTTTAATCACTGTGGGAACCGTGTGCAATGTTTACACTACAAGTAGTTTAGTTTATAGTCATCAATACTGGAGACTCACACGTCATACATGTCTAGGCTTTGTTTGAAACTGTGACGGTTTGTGCTCACCATCAGCAGGTAAGTTGCGGTATGAGTTTATTTGTGCCTTGGCTCTGAATAACTGTTCTTCCAGGATGCGGAGCTTGCCTGCAGTTCCAGCAACTATGTCAACCTGACCATCTGGCAACCTGAGAGAGACAGACAGACAAGAAATAAAAAGGATTTTCGTACGGCAATTGTGTCCAGATCGCATTCTTGATAACATGCCCTCTTCTTGCTTACTTCAGTTTGTATGCCTGCCCTTTCTGACTTTACTTTTAATATTATTAACCTGTCTTCTAGTCTGTTCTGTGCCCATAGATTTTGCCATTTATCCTTCATTTTAGCTTTAATAATGCATTTAATGTCTTCTACTGCATTTTATATTATTCTCTATATTATTCCTTCCTGCCGATTGCCTTTAGATAGTTCCAGTAACAATAGATAGTTCCAGTAACGATCTACCAAGCCTTGACCTCTGATGTATTTCCGTTTTTTATCTATGAAATGAGCACAGAACTGAAATACGACTTTTGGTCAGGATGCTCAAACTTTTGCATATGCCTGTATGCTGTTAGCGAACTGACAAATAAATTAACAGGTTTGAAATGACAAATTACAATATGGCATATTGTAATGAGTAATAAGTATACACAAAAAATTGTAAAATATTAACTTTTAATGGTCTCACAAGCAAATAACTGGTCATGTCCAATAGCCAGAATAGATAAAATAACTTAGCCTTTCCTTTTGGCTTCCTTAAATGTTTAAGTCAGAAACATGAGTCACTGTTGTTCCACTCAGTTGAAATGACTTCAAACATTTGACAAGTAGTTGAAATGAAAAATGTCCCCAGTTAGTTTGTGTTTAATGTGAATCCAAATATTAAAAAAAAGTGGACTCATAGGTTCTCAAGCCACTTCTTGGTGGTCTTCACAGTGTGAGCAGGAGCACTGTTTTGCTGAAAAATAAAGTTATCGTTCCTCTTTAGAAAAAAACTTTTCAGTTGCGGTACTGTGGTGGCCTAATGGTTAAGGTGCAGGACTACAGACCAGAAGGTCCAGGGTTCACATCCCACCTGAGCCAAGCTGCCAATGTTGGGTCCTTGAGGAAGACCCTTAATCCACAATTGCTTGGATTGTAAGACTGTAGCAATTGTAAGTCATTCTGGATAAAGGTGCCTGCTAAATGTTCCCAAGATACTGCTTCCCTAGCAGACAACTCCATTAAATAATGGCTGGTGACACCACAGTTGAACCCATAATTTATTTTATTTATTTATTTATTTTATTTTAATTGCAGGGGAACTAAAGTTCTTTTGTTTAAATTATTATATAAATTATATGAAATAAGCAGGCCTTTTCTACAATATTTTCCTGTACTCCAAAGCATTAATTAATTGAGTTTTCACATTGAAGCAGCTCACCAGTACCACAAGCTGAAAAGCTCCCACACCCCTTACATTCACTGTTGCATTTCACTGTACACCTCTCTGGACCATCATCATGCAACTCAAATCGTGACACATCAGTCCACAGAAATCTGCTGAACCACTCTGAATCAAACTTAATTCTGTCATTGATGCTTTTCTTAGACAGTAATAGCTTTTTCACACGTATCCTTGACACACTGTCTGCATCAGGAAACCTTCTGGTTATTGTTCAAAACCTTGTTCCCTGAAGTCTTGAATGTTGTTTCTAATTTTTTAGCCCACCCCGATATTTTGGAATATCTTGGACTCCCTGACGTGTTAGTTATCTTTGTTTACAAGAAAATCACATAAGTGAATTTCACAAGTCTCCCTGTCTACTCAGAAGAGATGGCAAAAGAAGATAAACTTTAAAAGCAAGAAACATAAAATCAAATAAGCAATTACTTAAGCAAGATGTAGACAAAGAGAACGCAGTAAAGAGATGGAGACGGACAGCACAAAGTTAACAGAAAATTAGGAATTACACCAAAAATACTTTAAAGTGTATATAGAACCCAGTGCTTACCTGAGGGTCTCAGCCATGTGCCGCAGCTCCTCATTCTGCTGCTTAAGTCTCTCAAGTTTGGCAAGAATTTTGGAGAGCTCTCGGTTAGAACGCTCAGGCTGATCACTGTCTCGTACCAGGTGTCCACCAATGTAGAACAGCAGGGTGCCCCATGCCAGCAGCACCAGTGTTATCCAGCGCCATGAGCCTGTCCACGGCCGCATTTCTCTCTACTCAAAGCGTAAGGTGCTCACACATTCTTGCCCTCTGCCAAACCCAAGAGGAGTGAGAAAAATGTGTGGGAAGGCGTCCAACAGAGGTCCGATATAGTGATGGGGGATATTTAATATATTATGGCAGTTAATGAATTTCAAACAGCCCTGAAATCAGTGTTGTGGTGTTTTCCGGTACTTCTGTGTTGTTGGTGAGGCTTCAGGACTTCGCTTGTTGCATCTGAAAGATTCCTTACGTTTAGTCTGCGATCTCCAAATCATGAAGCACAGAACCAATCCTGTTAAAACAAAACAGTGCATTACTGGAAAGGTAAAAGCACATGTGGTAGTGAATGAGATTTACAGATGTTTCACAGAAATTCAGTGTTAGGAATTAAAGCAGCTGACAACTAGGCCAACGTTCCTTGTGTGGTTACAGAAGGAAACAGCAGGCTGTATGGTCAAGTCCTCAAGCAAGATGTTAGATGTAAAAACAGCTCAAGAGCTTTAATACAAATACAACAATAGATAACACTTAAGTCTGGCTAACACATAACACAGGCTCTTTGGACTGTGGTGGCCTAGCGGTTAAGGTACTGGACTATGGACCAGAAGGACCAGGGTTCAAATCCCACCTCTGCCAAGCTGCCAACGTTGGGTGCTTGAGCAAGACCCTTAACCCACAAATGTTTGGATTTTAAGATTGTATCAAATGGAAGTCGCTCTGGATAAGGGCGTCTGCTAAATGCTGTAAATGTTGTGATTCGCCATCGTAAAAGGAATTAAAATAATAACAGTTTTAAGGACCCAATTGCAGTTAGCTCCAGATGGGATTGGTGAACCAAAATGTAACTAAATAAAAAGAAAGCAAATAAAACAAAGAAAGGAAAGCAACTGCAGTGGCTAAGGAGCGAACCCTGGACGCTAGCATCAGTAATGGCTGTTTTAATTGAACGTGCCACTCAGCCACTGAGGAACGAAGCAATAATTCAAAAGCAAAAAAAAAGCATAGCTCCACTGCACCAATGGTGTAAACAGGTCCGCATCTGTGCAGAGTGACAGCACCCAAGTGGAGCGTTGCCCGAATGAGCTCTTATATACACGAGCCAGAAGGTGTTGCCCCGAGCATACCCACACCGAAATATGGGTCGACGCTGACCCCAGCTTACCTAACAACCTGGTGGAGATCTGGTGGAGAATGCGGGCAACGTGATTCAGGTAGGTGATTTTTCTTTGAAATGTCATTTATCTGTCACGTTGTCCAATTGTTTAATGTTTACATTTGTAAATGAATGTACTGGGTTACACATTCCAGTGTGAATACTAAGACTCAGGGTACCGTTTGGGAAAGGGCAAATTTCCTGCTCTACCATTCCGAAGCTGCAGATTAAAAAGGGGATAAGTCCTGCTCTACCGGCTTCGGGGTGCAGTTTAAGGGGGGATTTTTGTGCCGTCCAATTGCCCTGCAGCAAATCCTGCTCTACCATCCCGAAGCTGCAGTTTAAGGGGGGATTCAATCCTGCTCTACCGTCTTGGGGGTGCAGCTTAAGGGGGGATTCGGACCTGCTCTACCTCCCCCAGAGTTTCCTGAAGTAAGGTCTTGAGGTCCCTTGTTTCTATGTTAGTCTTTAGCTTTTTGTAATTGTGATTGACGACTCATCCTCGATGCTCTTGAATTTCTGTATTATTTTGTGTGAGAACTAAATGGGTTGCAGACCCTGAGAAGAATTAATTTCCTCTTACGGTTTCGCCTGATTATGTTGTCCTTGCAACTGTTATTTCTGGCTTGCTTTTTTGGGGTCTAGATTATGCTTTTACAAAGGTGCATTGATAGCACGCCTATTATAAAAATGGGTGCACCACATCTGGTAAATAAACTGAGTTTATCAATTGATATATGTGATATCTGACTCAAATGGATCAGCTGGAAATGTGTCCAAACTTTTGTTTCTTTTTCTTTTTAAGCAAATTACATACATTTATACCTTGAACATTCATGTTGTAATGGCAAATGAAATAAAAACCAACATTAACCTTCTGTGTTTTGATTAGTTCTTGACAGTACACTTTCTTGTTCTTGTTCTGAAACAATGTGGAATTTCAGATAGTATAATTGGTTAAACTGCCAACCCTATTTAAAATATTCTAGTACTGATAATATTTAACAGGAGTCAGCATTATTACAGCAAAGTGGCATCCAACAGCTCTCATTTATGGACAGTGCCAGCATCACTGTCATTTGAGGATGCAGCTTTTTTGGTCTAATAACTGCAGTGCAGCAATGGCTGTCAGGATATCACCTGTGCTGTGGTCAGACTGCAACCAGTCATACTGCTGAACTTGTCTTTGCATTGTACAGTGCACCAAATATGTGACAAACCAGTTCTGGTAAATTCTCACAAATAAAGAAGTGAAGAAGTTCCAAATGTCATGAAAAACACACACACCATGACACCTCTACCTCCATGCTACCTCCTAGATTCATCAGTCCAAAACTCTCTTGAAGCACTCTGACTCAAACTTTCCGAATTCTGCCCAGACATTCTGTCCTTGATGTTTTTAACAAATAGGTTAAAAAAACTGGTCTTTTTACCAAATTTTCTAGACACAAAGCGTGCAGTAAACCACCTTTTAGTTATGGTTCTTTTCAAGAGTCTTGTTTTCTGAGGTCTTGAACAAGGGTGAGGCAAAATATCCATACAGCAATATATCGTATCGTCTTCGTTTGTGATACGTTATCGATACACTGTCGACAAATATCGATATTTTTGTTGAAACATCTAGGCGCTCTAAACAGACTCTTTCTCAATTTTGACTTGCAATAATGTCTGGCGCCACTTGATGGCGCCAGTAGTAGAGCTATTGAACGGGTAAACCTGTGGCAGATCTGTGCAATTGCTGGATTAATGTTGAATTAATGTTCTTTTTGTATTCATTTAATTTGGTTTTTCTCCTGTAAGCTTGATTTATACAATTAAATTTTTTTTTGTCAGGCACAGTTGTTTTCTGCCTTGAGATATTTCAGCCCCAGAGCTGTTCTGCTTTCTGGCTGTTAGCTATTTTACATTGGAATGATGGCACACACAGAAATGCAGTCAGTGTACAGTATGTGTATGTGTATGTTGTTTCCTATTGGTTGTCATATTCTGTGAAACAGACATTAATTAATACACGATTATTGCTATTTGCCAATTTAGGAGTATTTTATCTTCAGTTACACAGATATCATGATCTTATTGTAGGGGATTGTCTTCCAATATATCGAGTATCACAAAATCGTAGTATCAACGTATCGTATTGCGAGGTGCCCTGCAATTCCCACCCATTGTCTTGAACTCTGTGTCTATAGCATTTAGCAGATGCCCTTATCCAGAGCGACTTACAATTGATACAGTCTTACAATCCAAGCAATTGTGGGTTAAGGGTCTCAACAATGGCAGCTTGGCAGAGGTGGGATCTGAACCCTGGACCTTCTGGTCCAGAGTCCAGTACCTTAACCGCTAGGCCACCACAGCTGAAGGCTTTTTTTTTCCTGAATTTGAGAACTGTACATTTCAGCAGGTGGCCATCTCTTCTCATCTCCCTTCTTTCTGACAGCATCACCTGCTGTTTCAAAGTGTTGATTAAGACTTTTAATACTTGATAGTGAAATAGGGATATGTTTACTTGTTAATAATAATTGTTCATATACACTCATTGACAATAAAAATAAAACACGCAGATAGAAATGTCGGCTTGCTGCAAAACTCGGCATGCAGTTACTTCCCAGGCAGATATGTCGATGATTACAGATGTGGTTTGATTAGACACTGGGTCATGTCACAAAAGGACATAAAAGTCCTTCCCCCACTGTCTACATTTACAGCATTTAGCAATTGTGGGTTAAGGGTCTTGCTCAAGGACCCAACAGTGGCAGCGGTGGGATTTGAACCCTGGATGTTATGGTCCAGAGACCAGTATCTTAACCACTAGGCTACCACAGTCCCAGTACCCAGTACATAAACTCTCTCAAAGGCTACTTCTGGTAGTGTACCTCTTGCTGAGAGATTGCTGACTGGTAGACTTTTTGCCCATTTGACAGTCTTTGAGAGGGGGCGCATCATTGGACTAAGAGTAGCAGGACGGTCATTTCGATGAATTGACCACCATCTAGGCCAGAGGAAGTGTTGGAAGCAGTGGTTCCCATGAGGGCATGCACACACGGCGGACAGGCTCAGACAGCCCAGACAGACCACCAGTACAGAGGACCGACTAGCACAAGCAGCTGACACCAACGAGAAAGGTGACACCTTCACCACACACCCCTGTCTCTGTCTGGACCATTTCCAAGCATTTAGCAGAAGAAAATTTGGTGTCACTGCACCCATTAGGTGTCCTGGCATTGACAGCCAATCACCATCACCTTTGTTTGCAGTGGTGCTGTGAATGAGAAATCTGGACTGCTATGGACTGGGACCAGGTTTTGTTTGGGATCCGATGATGGTCGGGTTTGAGTATGGAGGTCTTGTGGTGAGCTTCAATCTGGTATTTGTTGTGGAGTGAAACACTGCCCCAACTGCTTTGGTGATGACGTCACATACGACAATCGGTCACCTCTAGTATCCTGCAAACACGTGCTGCTTCCCATTGCCATTTTTCTGCAGGATAATGCTTGGCCACACACAGCCAAGGTTTCCCAGGAATGGGTCTACTCCCCAGGAATGGTCGACCAACAAAGATCACTCCAAGATCAAGGCGAGTAATAGTTGGTGAGGTCACAAAGGACTCCAGGGTAACTTCTAAGCAACTGAAAGCCTCTCTCACATTGGCTAATGTTAATGTTCATGAAGCCACCATCAGAGGAACACTGAACAACAATGGTGTGCATGGCAGGGTTGCAAGGAGAAAGCCACTGCTCTCCAAAAAGAACATTGCTGCTCGTCTGCAGTTTGCTAAAGGTCGCATGGACAAGCCAGAAGGCTATTGGAAGAATGTTTTGTGGATGGATGAGACCAAAATAGAACTTTTCGTTTTAAAAGAAAATCATTATGTTTGGAGAAAGGAAAACACTGCATTCCAGCATAAGAACCTCATCCCATCTGTGAAACATGGTGGTGGTAGTGTCATGGTTTGGGCCTGTTTTGCTGCATCTGGGCCAGGATGGCTTGCCACATTGATGGAACAAGGAATGCTGATGATATCAGAGAATTCTAAAGGGAAAATGTCAGGCATTGTCCAGAACTGAATCTCAAGAGAAGGTGGGTCATGCAGCACGACAAAGACCCTAAGCACACAAGCCGTTTACCAAAGAATCTTTTTAAAGAAGAATAAAGTAATGGTTTGGAATGGCCAAGTCAAAAGTCCTGACCATAATCCCCATTGAAATGTTGTGGAAAGGACCTGAAGTGGGCAGTTAATGTGAGGAAAAACCCACCAACATCCCAGAGCTGAAGTTTCTGTAAGAGGAATGGGCTAAAATTCCTCCAAGCAGGAAATGATCAATGATCAACGTTACAAGGAAATGTTTTAGTGCAGTTATTGATGCACGGGGGGTACACCCAGATACTGAATTGCAAAATGCACATTAACTTTTGCACTCACTAATATGTAATATTGGATCATTTTCCTCAATAAATAAATGACCAAAGTATAATATTTTTGTCCATTTGTTTTAACTGGGTTCCTTTCTCTACTTTTAGGGACTTGTGTGAAAATTTGATGATGTTTTCGTCATATTTATGCAGGAAATTCTAAAGGGTTCACAAACTTTCAAGCACCACTGTATGCGTGTGATTAATTAGTCATCTTGAAATCTGCCTTCACTGTTCATCCATCATATTCAAATGTCCCATGTCAGGCAAGCCTGTGGCTGCCACCATACAAATGCCAATGTGACACAGAGGGATTTGTTGTGGGACACTCGAGCGACTGTTTTTTAAAAAGTTGTAGTTCTTGACAAAAAAGAACCACCGGTGTTGCCTTGTGAGGATATTCTCTGCAAACGTTGCACAAACACTTCAGGTCAAAACCAAACCATGAAAACTGAGTTTTCCATGAGGGAATGAAGCTACAAACTCCATTTGCTTCAGCATATTTTTGCATGTAAAGACAGGACATGTGAAGGGCTAAGACCTTTATTTGCATGAAGAGGGGTTAAATATTCAAGTGAACTGACTTGGACTCACAATTCCTCTTCACAGTTGTGTAAGTCTGGTTACAAATTACAGGAACTGTAACAGCTGCTAAATTACCACTTAATTATCCAGGAATCACAATCCTTTACCAGCCTTTGAGTGTTAAATCAACATGGGCAGAATGTTTTGGTCTATTATTTTGTACTAGACGAATATCAGACAACATTTTATAACAACTAATACAGAAATCCAGGTCATTTCAAATATTTAACCAAACTGAACAGATACAATAAAACTTCCCTTCCATGAGCTTACCTGACTGTACTCATCAGTTAATCAGTGCCATACTAGAAGTTCCACCTGTAAATAAACAAAACCTTCATGTTAGTAACTGCAAAAAACATCTACCTGACAAAGTGCAAAACCACACAAAAACTACCCTGAAAAAACCTCTTGACACGTTCATTCCTCTGGTTCTCTTCCTTAGTACAGAATGTGTTACAGTCTTAAGGTGAATGGGTGGACTAAAGTTCACTGAACTGGAATATCCCCAATCCACCCTGTAAATACACTCTGACATAGAAACTGAGCCAGGTCAGAATAAATGCACAAAGTAGTAATGACAATCAAACATACAAATACCAAATCAGAAGAATGACACACCTCCAGCCAGACTATTTCAACTCAGCAAAATTTAAAGACCCATCTCTCCATTCAATTTCTTACCGAGTGATATATATCCACATTAATTGTTTGGTTTTGCTATTACTTATTGCTCTAAAGCTTAGGACCAAATGTGTTTGGAAGTTAGGGTAAGCCTCTTTCTAACTCAATAAAAAAGTCACTATATAAACAGGACTGCATGTGGGACTCCTACACTGGGCACATTCTCACACAGCTCTCCAAATGCCTTGTTTACATCGGACTTTCCCAAGCTATTAGAAAATAGGAGTGGTTGACACATCGGTATGTAATTACGCAAATATTTCTAGAACAGAGATGCTTTCAACATTCAATGGGGTTTCTACAACCCCAAATCAGAAAAAGTTGGGACCTAATGGAAAATGCAAATAACAACTTACAATTGGTAGTCGTACAGTCCAAGCAATTGTGTTTTAATTGTCTTGCTCAAGGACCCAACAGTGGCAGCTTTTTGACTGAGGTGGGATTTGAACCCTGGACCATCTGATTCATAGTCCAGCACCTTAACCACTAGGCCACCACAGTCCCACAGTCATTTGTTAATAAACATTTCAGGTCTGCAACAAATTAAAAAAAAAAGTTGGGGGCAATTTAGGGCAAGTGATATTAAAAAAAAAATGCAATAATGATGTGGTGTCAACAGGTGATTATAATGATTTGGCACTATCCACGAAAAGTCTCTGAGGAGCAAAGACGGGCAGAGGATCTCCAGTTTATAAAGAAATGTGTGAGAAAATTGTTGAAATGTTTAAAAACAATGTTAATCAAATAAATCTGGAGGAATTCCACTGCATAAAGAGCAAGGTTACAAGCCTAAACTTAAGATCCGTGATCTCTGATCCCTCAGAAGCAGCATTGACTTCTCTGGGCTCAGAGGCATCTGCCCTGGACCATCATGCAGTGAAAATGTGTATCGTAGTCAGGCGAATCAGTATTCCAGATCATTTTTGGAAGAAATGCAGGCTGTGTGCTCCAGACCAATGACAACCAGGACCAACCAGACTATTAACAGCAACAAGTCCAAATGCCAGGGTCTTACATGGTATGGGGTTGTGTCCATGCCCTTGGCAAAGGTCATTTTCAGTTCTGTGATTCAGCATCAATGCAGAAAAGTGTTTAGAGCAACATAAGCTGCCTTCAAGACGTCATCTTTCACAGGGACGTCCATGCATTTATCAACAAGACAACGCAAAACAAGTCAAATCAGAAAAGGTTAAGACTGAAACATGTAAATCCCTCACACGTTTGTTGAATAAATAAACATGCTTGTTGATTACTGGAGATCATCTACCCATCTTTACTCCTCAAAGAATCAGCCATTTTGTGGATCATGGTACCAAATCATGGTACAAAAGCTTGCTGACTTGCTGACATCCCCTGTTTGAAATCGCATGATGAATTTAGTTTTTTACCTCATTACTAGCCATAAACTTTTTCTGATTTGGGGCTGTTTACTCACTGAAACGAACATTCAAATTCATAATTATTATTATAGAGAACCGGCTACGCAAATTCACCTTGGTTATTTTAATAGAAAAACACATTTAATGTGGGCCGTTTGAAAAGAATCGAACAACCCATAACATTCCATTTCCCATATAACTAAAATTTCATATTCAATTGAAAATTCAAATCGGGCTTTACATCCCCATTCCAGGTATCACAATCAGAGGCCCAGAACTCTTCCACACAATGGAAAATAAAAAGCTCCTTATTTCACAGACAAGCTTGGACAACCATTACTCTCTGTACATTACAACTGAAAAAGATGGTATAACCATTTGATATATTAAATGTGTGCTCTCTAGAAGTGGCACACCTGTTAAACGTGTCTGTTAAGTATTTAAACAAATCAATCTGAAATGTGGACTAACAGGAGGAACGTGCATATCTAAAGTAGCCGTGTCTGCTAGCGAGCCGACTCCCTCGGAATTAAACTCACTGACGTAATGGAATACTAATGGAATCATTCACTAATCACTAATGGAATAGAAGTACTACATGATTATTTTCTAAGCTTAAGGTGAATATTTACCGACAACTGATAAAGTGCTTAATATTTCTATTGTTTTTATCTTCATATATATATATACAGTGTGGCAAAAAAGTATTTAGTCAGCCACTGATTGCGCAAGTTCTCCTACTTAAAAAGATGAGAGAGGTCTGTAATTTTCATCATAGGTACACTTCAACTATGAGATACAAACTGAGAAAAAAATCCAGGAAATGACATTGTAGAATTTTTAAAGAATTGAATTGAGTGGCACACCTGTTAAATGTGTCTGTTAAGTATTTAAACAAATCAGTCTGAAATGTGGACTAACAGGAGGAACGTCCATATCTAAAGTAGCCGTGTCAGCTAGCGAGCCGACTCCCTCGGAAGTAATATTTAGATCTGGTGACTGTGCAGGCCATGGGAGATGTTCAACTTCACTTTCATGTTCATCAAACCAATCTTTCACCAGTCTTGCTGTGTGTATTGGTGCATTGTCATCCTGATACACGGCACCGCCTTCAGGATACAATGTTTGAACCATTGGATGCACATGGTCCTCCAGAATGGTTCAGTAGTCCTTAGAAGTGACGCGCCCATCTAGCACAAGTGAATGCCATGATATGGCAGCCCAAACCATCACTGATCCACCCCCAGGCTTCACTCTGGGCATGCAACAGTCTGGGTGGTACGCTTCTTTGGGGCTTCTCCACACTGTAACTCCCCGGATGTGGGGATTGGCCACCAGACTTGTCCAATTTAGCCATGAAACCTCCCACACTAAAATGACAGGTGTTTCAGTTTCATTGTCCAACCCCTATATATATATATATATATATATATCGGAATTTTCTGTACAGCCCAATAACTGCATTTTTTAAAAGCATCGACATCAGGCAATGAGACACAACAGTATGTTCTACGATGATGCTTGAAAGTTTGTGAACCCTTTAGAATTTTCTATATTTCTGCATAAATATGACCAAAAACCATCAGATTTTCACACAAGTACTAAAAGTAGGTAAAGAGAACCCAGTTAAACAAATGAGACAAAAATATTATTGAGGAAAATGATCCAATATTACATATTAGTGAGTGGCAAAAGTATGTGAACCTTTGCTTTCAGTATCTGGTGTGACCCCCCTGTGCAGCAATAACTGCAACATTTCCTGTAACTGTTGATCAGTCCTGCTCACCGGCTTGGAGGAATTTTAGCCCATTCCTCCGTACAGAACAGCTTCAGCTCTGGGATGTTGGTGGGTTTCCTCACATTAGCTGCTCACTGTTCATCAAAACCAATCTTTCACAGTCTTGCTGTGTGTAGTGGTGCATTGTCATCTGATACACGGCACCGCCCTTCAGGATACAATGGTTTGAACATGCATTGTGCACATGGTCCTCAGAATGGTTCAGTAGTCCCTTAGAAGTGACGCCGCCCATCTAGCACAATGGGAATGCCATGATATGGCAGCCCAAACCATCACTGATACACCCCCAGGATTCACTTCTGGGCATGGCAAAACAGTCTGGGGTGGTTACGCTTCTTGGGGCTTCTCCACACTGTAACTCCCGGATGTGGGGATTGGCCCAGACTTGTCCAGGGCCCCGAAGTGTGCCCCACCAACTGTGACGCACTACTAAGCCTCCCACACTACGCGCGAGTCTTCTGACTGTCTGCGCGTATTGACTGACTCTTTTTCACCTTTCGAGTGGCTCGGGTTAGTCTCATTCACGTACGTTTCAAACTTGTGGCTCTCACACCTAGAACCGACCCCATTCTTATTATACAGCCTTGTATAGGTTATCGACTACCTATTGAGACTATAGGGCATGTGTATGATGTCGCGGCCCTACCACCCCCGATTTTGTGTGTAATCTGTGTCAGGCACACACGGACACGTGACACCGCTGACCATGTTTGGTTGAAGAGACAGCCCGTCGGACCGACGACTACATTGCGCCCACGGGGATAGACCACACCACCTATCTGTGTATGGTTGTACTGACGGACCTGCCTTGCTTGACCTGTCGCACACTCGGCCCGCTGGGGGCTGACAGTATTACTCTTACGGCAATTTTCTCATAGTCGCGCTCTGGACATGACGTGACTTTCCCCAAATTTGGTATCGTATACATCACCACACGCAACAGAATGCAACGCGTGATTTACTCCCCCAGCCCACAGTGTACTAAGGTAGGTAAAGACTGGTATAAGATCCTAGTAGTAAGACCAACATTGAGCCCCAGAAAGACTAATAAGAATGTTGAGGGGAAAAAATGTTGACTGTACCAAGTTATTTGATGTATGAGAAGTCGACGTGGCAAGTGGAATAACGCGCGGCACACGGAAATGTTGCTGTGACGGCACCTGTGCCGGTGGCGCTTCCTTGGCTTTTGTTTATGTGTCGACCCACATGTGCAGCAATAACTGCCAGACACTTTCCCGGTGTACGAACATGTGATCAGTCTGTCAGTCAACAGCGCGTTGGAGGCACAGAATATTAGGTGCGCCAAATCCTCAGTACACCGCAAGAGAAAGCTGCTTCTTTGAGTTCCCTTGGACGTTAGGCGCGTGCCGTGTTATCTACTGTGTGTCATACCATCAGACTAGCAGAGTCCCCTTCGAGGCGCCCGACGCAAAACACCTATGCACATTTAGCACTTACAAGTCTCAGGATAGTTCGACTTGGCTCCTCCACAGTCACCAATTTTTACTATGTTAAGTTTCCCATCCCTTAGTATGACTTTTAACCATTCTTTGGTAGATTTTTCGGGATTCTCTGTGTGTGAACCAGTGCAGTCGCGCGTCGGAGTAGCTTGGCATGAACTGCACTCTACCTTTTCGAGAGATGGTCATCAGATGTAATTGGCGCCGAACGAGCACTGTGTCCTAGGATATGGGTTTTCCTTAAGATGCGAGACGTTGTGCTGTGTCTGATAGATCTGTATGTCAGGTTCAGATATTCCAGTTTGTCACCCCACCATTGCAAATTGAGGGCAATCGCCCAGGTTCACCAGTGGCGCCAGATGTCAGTATAACAACCGACCGGGTACCCTCTGCGAACACCCTATGGATGACTGACACAACGACCACATGTGGGGGGCTAAGCCAGGTAGAGGGATCACGGTTCATTATGCGCCTGGAGGTGGCAAACTCCTCATGTGTGGTACTACTTTCGGCTGCACAGAGAAGACCAGGAATGCGGTTCTGTTTACTATACCAAAAAAAAGTATACGACAGTTGGGTGGTCGCTTTGATATGCCGTCCACAACGACTCACCAGCTTCCATGTTGCCTGAAATCTGGCTTGTTCCACGTTGATCTTAGCAAACTGCAGACGAGAAGCCCAATGTTTGTTTGGGAGACGCAGTGGCTTGCCTGTGCCATACGCCACAACTGCAAATGTCGACAGCACCCATTGTTGCTTCGAGTGTTCTTGATGTGGGTGGACGCGATGAAACATTAACATTAGCCAATGTAGAGAGCAGGGGCGCTTCCGTTGTCAGAAAGAAGGTCCGTGGGGTTACTTATGTGGGTGGGCACCACTCGCACAAATCACCACCAACCTTGCTCTTTGTGCAGACACCCAATTGGAAGTCTTCGTTTTGGTGCATCAGCTACACACACTCCATTGGGAGTGGTAACAGGGGCTCACGCAGCGAAAATGTATCATCACACCCCTTTGTTTAACAGACAATCTTGGACGTGTGATGGGATTTGTTGGCGTGAGGACAGTCACCAAAACTCTTTAGAGCATGTGAGGTTTTGTTAAACCTTTTCCTCACAGCCGGATGCACCGCACGAATCAGAACCGATATTCTCATTTTTGTGAACTGGCAATGGGCGTCACCTGACCGAAATCTCAGCTTTATTTTGCATTGAGGCACAGTGCATACCACTTCCACACGCGATGCAGGCATAGTGTTAGGGGAAGAAAGTATGATAGGAGGATAGTTTGACTGAGGATCCGGTTGATCTTAAACGTTTGAGTAATCACCAGCGTGCGTGTGCCTTCGCACTCCCACAGCACCTCCTGGGACAAGTGGTGGTCACCCACTCTGCACACATTGCCCACACGTGAAAAAACACCTGACTATAATTTTCACCTTCAATTATCTGCTAATTCCTAGAACCCCTTGGCCGTGTCGCGCACTTGGGCACACGAGTCCAGGACCCTGTGTTCCGCTGTAGCTGTCACTAGCAGATGAGGAGGTGCTATGTGTGAACAGCACAGGGAAAGCACCCACATAGTTTTCCCGTGTTCCACCCATTTGCGAGCTTGTAAGCGGGATGCAGTATGGGTTCCCTCGGTTAGCTCGATCTCAGGTCTGTGAGCTTTTATGCGTAACGTCTGCTGCCGGTGAGAAGATTAGTCTGTATGGGGTATGCTTGCGTTACAACTTTGATTGCAGAAAAGAGATACACTACAAGTAACAATTTCCTACCAGGGGTTCAACAAACTGTTTCACAGCAATCGTAGTATTGTGTAGTTGCAATCTCATTCGATGTAGATGCTAGCACCCCTAGTCCTCTCTTCTTTCCCAGAAGTAATTGATGCGCTACTTTTCTGGCTCCCCTCCCTATGCCGTCCAAAGTGCCAGTTTTGAACAACTACTCTGACGAGTACTACGTCATTGTTATCTTGTTTTCAATCTGACAAAACCATAACCACTCAAGTAATGTTTTTAATCCCCTCCTAATTCTTGCCTGCCATCCTGAAGCCTTGCGGCACTTTTTTAGATTGTGATTTCTTCAGTAAAACTATTCGCTGATAGAGTGCTGGATGGAAAACACACGTGTCAAGTAGATTACAATGAGCCTCTGTTACTGTTCTCTGTCACCCCACAATTGCAGACCCAAGAAGACGACACAAGATCACTTTTTTACAGCAGACATGAAACTAAGGCACATGAAATGTCCCAAACTCCCAACCCCAAAATGTCCCAGAAAAGCTAGGATGTGGACGACAAGGAGATGTGCTTCTCTGTGATAAAGACAACAGATTCTTGAACGAAATCTCAGGGAAGTGACACACACCTATATGGAAAATGTGGGACACCACGGCATTACACCTAACAGGAGCTTTTATGATAAACCAGACATCCCCAAATCAGAAAAGGTTGGGACGGTACAGAAAATGCAAATTAAAAAAGGAAAATGCAGAGTGTCTTATATTTATTTTTACTCAACTTCAATTCATGTGCTAAAAAATATCAATTCCCGTATTTCAGGCCTGTACCACGTTCCAAATGGAGCAAGTAATAATGATGTCGACAGGTGATATTAATCATGATTTGGTACAAAAGTAGTACCCTCGAAAGGCTGAGTCTCAAAGAAAAATTATCCTCTAAGAAAAAATGGAAGGTATTGACCTTCTGAAGTTTCTTCCATCTGCACACAGTATCTTTGGTTGTTCCAAACTACTTCCATTTAAGAATTTATGGAGCACTGTGCTCTTGGGAACTTACAGGAGTCTTATTTCTTTTGTCTTTTGTAGTCGTCTCCAGTTCTCTGCCTCCACACAATCCTCTCTCTGAGCTCTACAGGCAGTTCTTTTAACCTCATGGCATGGTTTTTGCTCTGATATTCATTGTTAGCTGTGAGACCTTATATAGACAGGTCTGTGTCTTTCCAAAGTATGTCCAATCAACTGAATTTACCACAGGTGGGCTCCAATCAAATTGAAGAAATATGTCAAAGAAGATCAAGAGAAATGGGAGGCCCCCAGCGCTAAAGTACACAGCAAAAGGGTCGAATTTACCTGTGGAGTAAGGCCCAGATTGGAATAAACCCTTGCAGTTAATGTATCAATTTACTAACTTCATTTGGATTTAATTGGAGCTCACAGTTCCAATCTATCCCAAACAAGTTCTTTCTTGTCAGCCGAAACTAGTTTCGTTGTACCCACTAAGAAACTGATCTCTATTGGGTTTGAAGTAAATTGGACCATAAATAACAAGACTGTCAGTCAGCAAAACCCCCAGATAAACTAACTAGGACAACTAACCAGAGAGTGAAACACGGCTGTAGGTCTGTTACACATCAGGAACAGATGATCCACAGTCCTACCCACAGAAAGGCCATGTTGTTGCAACAGTGGGGTCAATGTGGGCGACATATCCATTTGTGGCTAACCTCCAAAAGAGGTGCATTTTTCTACTGGAGGTTTATCCAGAGTTCTCCCACACCGCTTTGGGGAAGATCCTGGAGGCCACAAGCTCACCCACCCAGATTCCTTTACCTCTCTCAGAGAGTTCTAATGCAGGACTTTCACACTCTCCATGTTCAGTCATTTTGAAGGCCCTCGCCAGGTCACTGAGCAGAAGAGTCTTCAATGAGAGAGATGACCCTTTTTCCACAGGATGGTCTGGTGCTGCTGCCAAGATGGAGAGTGAAAGAAAAGGTGTGCATTGTTCTCAACCCCTTCCTCCAGAACCTGTCTGAAAGCTGGAGGGAGTGCGGTGATCATCTCTCTCGTTATCCTCGGCAGCAGGTGACTGAACCTGATCCCTGTCTCTGTACTCAAAGCGCGGATGAACTTCCAAGTTCCACCAGTCCTACCAAACCTGTTCAATCCAGCCTTGAGAAAGCTACAAAACGAACACTACAGGACCTCAGAGCTCCCGTCTGGAACAGAGGGTGAAAGAACAGGGGCTCTTCACTGAAACAAAACTCCCTCTCCGTCACGGCCTCCCTATTGGGCTCGTTAGCCTCGTCAGCATGCGGGGATTTAGTCTCCCTGCTCGCGCTCCCGTGTGTGAATTCAGCCTCGTGCCTCACTTCCACATCCGTGTCGTGCTGCCTGCCACGGGCAGAACCGTGACTCGCCTCGCTCAGCCTCAGGGATCCCTGAGACACACGTCACAGCATGCCCCTGCTCTCCTCTCCGGGCTGCGCTCTGCGTATGCGCAGTTCGGAAGTGAGCGATCGTTTCATTTTTCAAAAGGAGATCTTTCTTTATTTTTTCCCTCGCACTCGCCAAAGCGTATCTAAGAGCTGTTAGTGGCTTTACTTTACCCTCTTAGTATTTTCCTTATTTATTATACAGTGGTATAAAAAGTTTGGGCACCCCTGATAATTTTCATGATTTTTCTTTATAAATCATTGGTTGTCCAGCTCAGCAATTTCAGGTAAATATATCATATAGCAGATGAACACCGTGATATTTAAGAAGTGAAATTAAGTTTATAGGTTTTACAGAAAGTGTGCAGTAATTATTCAAACAAAATTAGGCAGGTGCATAAATTTGGGAACCCTTGCATTTGAATACCTTTAGCATTAATTATTGGAACACAAAATTTGTTTTGTAAACTCATTGACCCTTGATCTACATACACAAGTGAATCCAAATATGAGAAAGTGTTAAGGTGGCCAAATGGAAGTTTTTCTCCTCTTTGCATCTTCTCTGAAGAGTGGCAACATGGGAGCCTCAAAACAACTCTCAAATGGCCGAAAACAAAGGTTGTTCAACATCATGGTTCAGGGAAAGGGAAAAGCTCTCTCAGAGATTTCAGCTGTCAGTTTCCACTGTGAGGAACATAGTGACGCAATGGAAGACCACAGACACAGTTCTAGTTAAGGAACTCCCGAAGTGGCAGACCAAGAAGAATCTCAGATAGGCAGAGGCGAAGGATGGTGAGAACAGTCATAGTCAAGCCACAGACCACCTTCAAAGACCTACAACCTCATCTTGCTGCAGATGGTGTCACTAATCATCGTTCAACTATACAGCACACTTTGCACAAGGAGAGGCTGTATGGGAGAGTAATGCAGAAGAAGCCTTTTCTGCAGACACGCCACAGTCACTTGAGGTGTGCTACAGCACATTTGGACAATCCAGCTTCATTTTGGAATAAAGTGCTGTGTACTGATGAAACTAAAATTGAGTTATTTGGACATAACAAGGAGCGGCACACATCCCAAGACAAACATTTGCTACCCACAGTAAAATTTGGTAGCGGTTCCATCAGGCTGCGGGACTGTGTGGCCAGTGCAGGTACTAGGAATCTTGTTAAAGTTGAGGATCGCATATTCCAGTTAATATCTCCAGATTCTTGAGAACAATGTTCAAGAATCAGTGACAAAGTTGCACCGAGGCCAACGACCCAAAACCCTGCTCAAAATCTACTAAGGCATTCATGCAGAGGAACCAGTACAACATTCTGGAATGGCCATCTCAGTCCCTAGACAAATGTGAGCTGTCCATGCTCGGAAACCATCAAACCTGACTGAACTGGAGATGTTTCTAAAGAAGAATGGTCCAAAGCACCTTCAACCAGAATCCAGACTGGAAGCTGTAGGAAGCGTTTAGCGGCTGTTATTTCTACAAAAGGAGGATTCTCTAACTATTGATGTCTTTTCTGTTGGGTGCCCAAATTATGCACCTGCATAATTTGTTTTGAATAATTACTGCACACTTTCTGTAAATCCTATAAACTTCATTTCACTTCTCAAATATCACTGTGTTCATCTGCTATATGATATATTTAACTCAAGTTGCTGATCTGAACAACCAATGATTTATAAACTAAAATCATGAAAATTATCAGGGGTGCCCAAACTTTTTCATACCACTGTATACTTCTTGTTTTTGAGGTCGCTCTGCGTGGCACTTATGTTGGTCTTTTTATCCTGTGTTGTCCCTGCCTTACCCTGCGCCTCCTTGTGGCACCTCCTCGGTTAAGCAGGGTTCAATTTGCAGCTGTCAGCCCCTATACAGGTGCAGCTTTATTTTCAGTTTTTGTGTGTGTGTGTGTGTGTGTGTGTATGCAGGCGTCTTGCCACACACACACTTCCTTTTTTTATTTAGCTTTTGGTTCATCCATTCATTCCATATCTAGCTAACTACAATCGTCCTAAAAACAACTTTTTATTTTACCTGGTTCGCCCAATTTTTAGGCAAACCGTAACACAAACAGGCAAATATTGGGTGCCTAACATGTATTCACTGACAAAATACAGATGACTGCTAACAAGATGTTCAGCATTCCAAATTCACAAGTTGATATGTCACTGGGACTACCAGTCTGCCTGGGTGGTTTCACTCCAGCTATGAAGACAAGCAAGACTTTCTTCGATCTACAACTTGTAAGTTAAAGTACATGGTAGAAAGTAGACTTGATGAATTGTGTAAGTTTGAGTTGACTAATAAAAACAGATGACAATAAGTCACATCCATAAGTATTTGGACACAATTTTCATTAATTTGAGTCGGTACACCACAATGAAATGAAATGAAGCAAACAAAATGCGACTGAAGTGTACACTCTTGGGCAAAACAATTGGGCCAAACCCAAAATGGAAAAACATTAAGCTTTTAATGGTTTAAACAGCATCTAATTGGTCAGGAAATTAGCTAAATTAAACAAATAAATTGTATTTTTTCTGCCAGAAACATGGTGTGGCTGAGCTCACCAGTGCATTACCTTTTAATAATGTACCAAATAGTTTATTTTGGCAACTCCTCAAGCTTCTGATATCTCCATGAAAGGTTTGGTTTGTTCTTTCACCCTAATTACAGCCTCCTTGCATCGACACCTATTTAAATTGCAGTCCCATGAGCAGCTACTAAATGCAAAATAAAAAAAAGTCCAAATACTTCTGGACCTGACTAAGTGTAAGCTCCATTGTGGGAGTTCCTGCAGACTGTTTTTATGACATTCAAGGTCAGGAATCCTTTGAAATAAGATGACCAAAGGCCAATGGACAGTGATGTTCATCTGTGACCAGCTCCTTCAGATGACATCCTTTCTGAAAAATCTCTGGACCACATATTGTAAGTTAGGCTGGAGAATTATCATGAACTTTGGCAGTCATTAGGTTATGAGTTAATTAATATTTTACAATAATTAGACATATATTCAGTGATAATTATCATTATTACTGCTACTGGGTAATGATTATAATTCATAGTCCGACCTAAAACTATGATGAATGAATATGTAGTGATTATTATTATATTATGTACATGTCATTTTATATATACACACAATACACAAAATAACCCTAACAGTAATCCAATTTACCAGCAATACAGTTAATATTACATAGAATTTGAGTTATATGTTTGACCCAAAGTGCTGGGTCAGAATAATAGCCCAATGTGCTGTGTTTGTGCAATACTGACCCAGTGCTAGGTTGTGTAAAAAGACACATTCAGGGTCAATTTTAGCCCAACATTTTTTAGAGTATATGGCTTTTGACACGTCCAAATGCAAACAGTTGATCATAAACATGTGCTTTGCGGCCCATTTTCCACACATCGAACAACAAGTTCACTGCAATGTACCAACTCGTCTCAATCTATGAATCCCATCGCACACCCCACAGGTATTTATAGCCCAATCATCCTTGTGCAACACCATGCAGGCGTCTGAAGTTACTAAACCTATTTTAAAGTGGCAGTTAACTTTATTAAAACAAACAGATATCAGAAAAATATCCTGGCGACATGTTCATGAGCTCCTTAGTTTCTCACAACTCTACAGACCTTTCAGATTTAACGGATTACTGAACAGGAGTTTGAAAGTTCTCCCCATGTCTGCGTGGGGTTTCCTCTTGGCACGCCGGTTTCCTCCAACATTCCAAAGACATGCCTTAGATTAAATGGGGTCTCTAAAGGGCCCTAGTGTGACTGTGTGTATGTTTGTGTGAGTATATGGCATCCTGTCTAGGGTTGTTCCTGCCTTGTGCCCTGTGCACTGTGTAATGCATTATATGAATAAATACGGTTGTATGGTACAGGTGCTCCCTGATTTATGATGGGGATATGTTCTGACAAAACCTCCATAAGTTAAATGTAACATGAAATGAGGAGTTTAACAAGCGTTTGGTCTGTACTGTATCATAGTGGAGATATGGAAAGGATACTATGATAAGTTATGATAAGCAAGTTAATGTTTAAAACACTTACATTAACCTACAGTTGGCCGAAATCTTTAACACAAAGCTTATTTTATAATAAAGTCTTGAAAATCATGTACTTTAGTGAGTAATGGATTGTAAGTAAAGCAGCATAGCTGCTAAGCTAACTGCAGCCTATGTTCTGGAGCATTCAGTTCCTGTTTTGCTTTCGAGTGGATCTTATATACTAACCTTTTTAGGTCCCATGTAGACTTTGCACTAAGAATAAAGGAACTGTCAATGTAAAAACAAATAGAGCGGCCTGCTCTGAAGGTTAGTGTGAACCTGAATCATGACTCATAAATCATGAATCGAGTTTCGGCTGAAATGAGTCGTATGGCTCGACTCTTCCAAGTTTAACCAAATGTGCTGAGTACCAATCAAATGACGAGGACAGAGACATTTTTTTCTAGTCAAAATGGGTCGAGAAACCAATTTGACAAATTCCAAGGTGGTTGTGAACTGAGGTACCACTGTATATATATATTCAAAATGGGCCAACCTTCCATTAACCTATCCCGGAAACGTTGGGTTAGAATGTCTGGATAAATATATGAAAAGCTCACAGAAACATGCTTCAATTTTTTGATGTGAAATTATAGGGATGCCAATACTTTCTGCATATGGTTGTGTTAAAACAATTAGAACATTTTGAATATAATGAAATGTATGAAGAATAAAATAAATATATTTAAATTACAAGTTATATGTTTTTCTTATTTCAGTCAGTAGGACTTTGCAAATTAATTACAAATATGTCTTCATAATCTGTTATCAATCCTTACCCATTGAGTCAATAGTTTTGGTGCTACCTGTAAAGTCAACAGTGATTTGCATCACACATGCTAACAATTTGCAAATGTATTTGCATGTGTGAAACAGCACATTGCACTACATACAGAGGTCTATATGAATTTTTATCTGTATCTTCTGAAACCCTGCTGACATTTGGTAGTAGGCATCTCTAAAATTGGTCACCCATTTACTATAGTATATTACTAGTAAACAGTTATTTATAATACTATACTATTATATTTACATTTACAGCATTTAGCAGACGCCCTTATCCAGAGCGACTTACAATTGATACAATCTTACAATCCAAGCAACTGTGGGTTAAGGGTCTTGCTCAAGGACCCAACAGTGGCAGCTTGGCAGAGGTGGGATTTGAACCCTGGACCTTTTTTGGTCCATAGTCCAGTACCTTAACCGTTAGGCTGCCACAGTCCCTACTTAGTGGTACTTATTATGCTACTTAGTGTTGTTTACTAATGTCAGTCTATTATTTCATTAATTATATTATTTAGCAGACTACATATTATTTGGTTTAGAGATAATAATATAAGAGATATAAAGCATATTATTACTACAGGCAGTCCCCTGGTTACAACACAGATCTGTTCCTGCAGTGTGGTGTAAGTCGATTTTCATCCGTCTGTGGGAGTTTCTCCCTTATTTGAACGCTTCAACGCTTCACAACAGAGGTGCTTCCCGGATTTCGTACCTACGCGTCATAACTTCTGGTTCCGCGTTTTATAGTTATTAGGAATAGCGTTGTAAGATTGATTTGGCTTAAGTCGAGTGTGGCTTAATGTGAATTATTTTCCAAGTTAGCTTGATACACACTCTTCTCTATCGAGATTCAAATTAACTGGAGTCAAAATTACTTTTTTATTTTAGATCAAGAACCCTTGCATAGAAAAATGACTCATTAAAATCGGCTGAGAACCGTAGGTTATTGTGCTAACTAACCAGGCAAAACACAGATCCACCATTTACTTTTATTTGTTTACAGCCCAGCCTGAATCAATATGGGAGGTGTCTTGACATATCAGTTGACGTACCCACAGCAATGAGCCTAAGTGGCCACCATCCAGACACAGGTGGCACCTTCACTACACACCCCTGTCTCTGGCCGGACCATTTCCAGGCACATAGGGTGTACTCACACTAGGCGATTGTGCGACTGTTTCATTACACAAACATAGCGGCAAAGGTTCACTGTGGTCTGCAGCTGAGGTGAATTGTTTACTTGAGATTTTGGGCTGATGAAAGCATAACGATTCAACTAGACTAGAAACAAAGCAGTAACGTTCCGTGCTCCAGCGCGAAAAACAGCATGAGCTGACTCAGTAAAAATCTGCTTACATGCAGCACAAGAAGCCGAAAATCAGTGCGTCACATAATCAGTAGGCTACATTTAATAAAAGGCTTATTAGGGCTGTGTCAGCACGAACACAGAGAAACAAAAACGTCTAATAGTAAGTACAAGCATGAAGTCCACTGTGCAGCACGAGAAACCATTTCACAGTGGGCTGCTTAATCAATGCACCTTATTAAAAGGCGTATAGCATTTAGTCCACTGCTGTGTGAGCCCGTCTAATACGTGCAGCACGCGAAGCCGACATAAACAGTGCATTAGATGCATTAAACGTGCATAAGACGTATCAGGGCTGTGTGTCAGCACGGCCAAAGTGAAACGCCCTTAAAAAGCCACATAGTAAGTCCAAGCATAAAGTCCGTCTGTCTTGCAGCATGAGAAGCCGAAACACAGTGCGGGAATACAACAGTCATCCCAAGTAGTAATACGAGGGACACTAACAACTCAGAGATAGATGCAGGACATCCTGTATCCACACGTTGCCAATCATGGCAGGGCTTCCATCTGGCATTTTTCAGCAGGATAATGCTCACACACAGCAAGGGTTTCCCAAGATTGTCTCTGCCAGACTGCAACACCTCCTTCACCTAAAGCGAATGGACATAAACGGTTCTCCAGCAGGAGAAGAAGCTGGAGAACCCACCTAACATGTCCAACGTGCTCCTCAAGAGAATGGATGTATATTAAAAAAATATATATGGGAGTGAAATGCGTGTGAGGGTAAAAGTAAATAAAAGAAACAATATTTCCCACCTGTAAAACAGATGGTGGATAAGAGCAACCCACGGTGGGGATTGAACCCAGATCGCTCAAGTGCAAGCCCAACACTCTACCAAGTGAGCTAATGGGAAGGCACGACTGACGGAGGAAGGGAGTAGGCTATGAAAGGCAAACAAAGGAGCCGTTCGAAGACAAACTCAAATAAAGGGGATCGCTGAAAAGCAAGAAATAAAGAAAAACACAATAGCCTAGCGGGTAAGGTACTGGACTATGGACCAAAAGGTCCAGGGTTCAAATCCCACCTCTGCCAAGCTGCCACTGTTGGGTCCTTGAGCAAGGCCCTTAACCCACAGTTGCTTGGATTGTAAGACTGTATCAGTTGTAAGTCGCTCTGGATAAGGGCGTCTGCTAAATGCTGTAAATGTAAATGTAAACGCAAATGTAAATGTAAAATAGCAGAGGCCTTCTCTAAGGGTTATTGTGAACCCGAATCACTGTGCACTGAATCATGAACCGTGAATCAAGTTTCGGCTGAAACGAGTCATGCGGCTCGACCCAAGTTTAAGCAAGTGCTGATCAAATATCAAGAGCCGAGACAAATTAATCTGTTACAGTCGTACCTTGGTTCTCGACCACCTCGCAACTTGTCAAATTCGGTTCTTGATACATTTTGCCTAGAAAAATTTGTCTCTGTTCTTGTCGTTAGCTTTTTACTTGGCGCACCTTAAACTTATATGAGTCGAGACACATGACTAGTTCCAGCTCAAACTCAATTCACAGTGATTCAGTCTCACAATATCTCTCTCACAATAGCTCTTTATTGTAATTATATTCTAATAACAATAATAAGCTTGGCTGCTACACTATACTCTGCCTTTGAGTGTATCGGCATCCTTTATTGTTAATCAAAGCATAGGAAGCAGACCGACTGCCAGTGTCTCATTATTTGATTTTTTAATTCATTAATTTGTTCATTGTCTCAATCCTGGCCAGGGTCATGGGAAAGCTGGTGCTCAGCCGGCGATACAAGGTGCAAGGCAGGAACAACCCTAGACAGGGGGTCAATCCATCGTAGGGCAATTAGATTTTTATTTGCTGATTTTGTTACATCTTTCTCAATGACGGTCAATTTTAAGAACTTAAAGATGGAATACTTAGATATGTATTTCAATATTTCAAAGTGAATGAGCTTAGTCCTGACCTGGAGCAAAAGAAAATAATGAGGACATAGACAGAAAAAGAACCTTCTACACATTTAATGTGCATTAATTATAAAGGGATGTTTCCACACGTATTAACCAAGGACAACAATCCAAATCCATGCTTGACAAACACGAGCTTTTACAGTTTCTTATGGTAATGAATTATTTGCCACCACATTAGCTAACACTGATACACACTCCTGTCGAGATTCGACGTACCTACTTCACGTAGTTTAAAAAAAAAACCTTGAATATAAGAACAACCCATTAAATCAGTTGAGAAATGTAGGTTATTATGCTTTTTACACAGCAAAACAGAGATCCCCCTTTTACCTGTATTTGTTTACATGGAAATCTTGCCTGAACCAATATTGTGGACAGGTTTACGTATCGCAGCAATGAGCCGAAGCAACCAGCTTGTTCGTGTCCTTTGGTTTTCAGTCCTCAGTCCTTACTTCCATGTGGTGTAGCCCACAAAAACATCACCAGCCTAAGAGACAATGACTGGAATGAAACTGACTTACCAAAGGCTGTTCCAAATTTAGGCTGAACAACACAGTGGTGAAAGGTTGTGAACCCTAGAGATTTCTATGTTTCTGCACCAATATGGTCTAAATCATCATCAAATTTTCACACAAGGAGAAATGGAGAACCCACTTTAACGAATGACACACGTACAGTATTCACTGATGATAAATAATTCAATATTACAATACATTAGAAAGTGGAAAAAGTATGTGAATCTTTTGTTTCAGTATCTGGTGTGTCCCCTTGTGCAGTCATAACTAAACACAACTAAAATGGGTCCCACCATACCCGGGCCACACCAGAGGGCAGTAACCCTCACCCTCCTCCGGTTATCTGGGGACGAAGTGCCGCCAAAGACTTTCCTGCTTAGACTCAGGATCCTGATGTGCATATTTTACATTTTATTTGAACTATGACTCCATGACTTTAGTTTCATTCTTAGATTTATCATCTACGCCGCCCAAGGAGGTTGGGTCCCTATTTGAGTCTTGGTCCTCCCAAGGTTTCTTCCTCATAACACTCAGGGAGTTTTTCCTTTCCACTGTCGCCCTAGGCTTGCTCAATTTGGGATTGGACGTAGATATTAGGAGATAATCTAAACTTGGAAAGTTGCTATGAGACAATGCTCCATTGTAAAAAGCGCTATAGAAATAGATCTGACTTGACTTGACTTAAAATAACTAAACATTTGCAGTAACTGTTGATCAGTCCTGAACATTGGCTATTAGGAATTTTAGCCCACTTTTCCATACAGACCAGCTTCAATGTTTTTTCTGAGGTCCTCAGAAATCTCCTTTGTTCATCCCATAATACACTTCCACAAAACAGCTGTCGTTCAGACTTTGACAGCTACCTGTTCTTTTGTGAGTGTCCACTCACCAATTTCACTTCCAATGAACTGCCAATCAATAAATAACCAAGTATAATATTTTTGTCTCCTTTGCTTAATTGGGTTCTCTTTATCTACTACTGGTGTTAAGATCTGATGATGTTTTTGTAATATTTATGCATAAATATAGAATATTCTCAATTTTAAGCAGCGCATTCAAAAGAAACTTTGCAATTTCTCTAATAGCCAAGTCAAATATCTGAACAAGACTAATTAGAACTCATGTAGAAAATCAAACCAAGTCAATGCCCCTATGCAGAATTTTAAAAATGCAATTGAAAATACAGCTGTCATGGTAAATGTAATGCTATTAAACTGTAAGTTATTAGTAGGGGTGTAGCGATGCAAGAATATCACAATGTGCGGTGTACAGACTGACAAAGTCACAAGGGTTCTGTTTATTACACTATCTAACGCATCTGCATTTTTTTAACACAAGAGGGCGCAATCACACGTCATTTAAAAGTTATTTATTGTAACTGCAGCAAACTAAATACACTTTTTAATCACTTTTAGTTTTATTAGTAACACATGAACAGTGATTACAGATCACTTCGACTGCCTATTCCGAAATTCACTGGATGCAGGGCAGGTGGAAGTGCATGCTGGATGGGACACCAACCCAGTGAAGGGTTCGCAGTAAGTGGTAAGGGATAATCCCTGAGCTGTGACCCGTCTGCACTAACCACATGTTGCACTGTCCTTAAGCAAAAGTCAAGTCAAGTCAGATTTATTTATGTAGCGCTTCTTACAATGGAGCATTGTCTCAAAGCAGCTTTACAAGTTTAGATTATCTCCTACCATCTACGTCCAATCCCAAACTGAGCAAGCCTAGGGCGACAGTGGAAAGGAAGAACTCCCCAAGTGTTATGAGGAAGAAACCTTAGAAGGACAAAGACTCAAAAAGGGACCCAACCTCCTTGGGCTGTGTTTTTTTAATGATTTATTTAACGTTGCTATCAGCATCAGTGGCCATGTTCAGCGACACTCACAAGGTTACTTCAAGACAAGTCACATGTATATACCCTCAAGTCAATGCCAATTTAGCGTAACCATGCATGTCCTTGGACTGTGGGAGGAAACCAGAGTACTTGGAGTTAACCCACACAGACACGAGAAGGACATGCAGACTCCACACAGAAAGGACCCAGACCGCTCCACTCTGGGATTGAACCCAGGACCTTCTTGTTGTGAGGCGGCGATGCTACCCACCGAGCCACCGAGCCACCATGCCGCCCCTTGGGTGGTGTAGATGATAAATCTGAGAATAAAACTAAAGTCATGGAGTCATATTTCAAATAAAATGTCAAATATGCACAAGTAAAAACTAGACATCTCTGATTTTCCATGACACTACTAATAGTCCCAACCCAACTTTTGCAGCCCTTTTCATGTAATTGCAATACAGAATTGTTCTTTATAGTCACCAGAATCAACTGTGATGAGAAACATGCGCTCAATGATTTAATTTATTATTATTTCAATTATATGATAATAAACAATGATTCTTATAATATAATTCCCCCCCCCCCTTCGGATGTACCACAGTTTAAACTCTAGATGTTATCAGAATAAAAAGGACCTGTGGTAGCCTACGGTTAAGGTACTGGACTATGAAACCAGAAGGTCAGGGTTCCAAAATCCCACCTCTGTCTTGCCAAGCGCACGCTGGTCCTTGACAAGGCCCCTTAACCCCCAATTGCGTGGATGTAGACTTGTGCCAATTGTCAGTCACTCTGGATAAGGGCGTCTGCTAAATGCTGTAAATGTAAAAAGAACATAAACACAGTCTATGGTTTTGTTTGTTGCAATTGTCTTTGTAAAGTTAAATCATCTGTTATTTCCTCTCCCATTTCATTGGTTCAATTCTGTATTTTCCGTTTTCTTGAGGTAAAATCCCATGTTTCACCATCATGTCACTCAACATCTCATACAGGACAGTAAGCCCAGCAACTGTCAAAATCCGATTCCACTTTGGTGAGCACCAAGCATCAGAAGATCAGATCAATTCATCACTCAATGTATCATGACACCATGAACTGTCTGAAAAAGGTGATGCCAAGTCAACAGACGGCAAAATAATGACTTCCTTCATATTCGTTGTGCGCTATAACTCATTTCTCACAGTTTCTACTCAAAAACTGACTATACCAAGCTGTACTTGGCTAGTTATAAGCGCTTGAGACAAAGGATGGCGCTACGGCCAGCAGCAAATACTGCCACATTACAGTTCACTCTAACCTGAAGTGAATAATTGCTAGTTTCGACCGATATGTGGAAAGATTTTCACGAAACAATATTCATGTAACTTGCAGGTTTTGGTGACAAAACACGGGGCAGGGAGATCCACTCCAACATCAGCATATGCTTACGGTAGCTTTCGTAATTTTCTTGAGAATTTTCTTGATTAAAGCCTCTATAAACAGGTAAACAGCGAGTGAATATTTAATGTTCACGAAGCACGCGACCACACATACACACGCGACCACACATCCTCCACAATCTGCACACGGATTAATACCGCGAGCGCGCTGAATTACGCCTGATATTTCGGATCGGAGCTGCAGTCAAAACGGCTAACAACAGGCCGAGAAACCAAACCAGTCCTAGCACAGCCTCCTATTCCTCTTCATCAAATAAGAGTCCAGAACAGCTTACCATTTTACGAGGAACGAAATGTATCCATGCAGAATTTATCTTTCGGTTAATTCTTGTACTACAGATGTTCGGTGAGCCTCAGGCGGAAGCAGGAACTGATGAAGAACGACAAGCGAGCGATGAGCGTGCTGTTGCGTGAACAATCGCTTCGTTGGCTCCTTACAGATCTCCAAAGCGCATGCGCGAGAGACACTTCAATTTTAATGGCCAGTATGTATATATATGCCTACTGTATAGGCTAGGTCGCTGCCAGGGATTTCGGGTTCCTTACACTGGACCCCGCCACTCTAGCGCACAGGCTACACTAACCCTGAAAATGTAACATTGTGAACAGTGAAATTTAGTACTACCATTTACATTTACCGCCTTTAAGCAGACGCCCTATCCATGTGACGTACAATTGGGTACAGTTTTAACAATTTACAATTTTTTCCATTTTTGTATATTTTTACCAGGACCCAACGTGGCAGCTTGGCATCAGGTGGTATTTGGAAACCCCTGGACCTTCTAGGTTCATATAGTCCAGTCCCCACAGGTAATGGCCTAGATACCATATGTTTACAGTTTAAATACATTGAACGTATTTAATGGAATCTCTCTTAATATTAATAAATAATGAACCGTACGGTAAATATTCTTCTCTTCTTCCTGGCGCCTGTCCCACCCACCACTTTAATGCGATAACTTTAAAGAACACTCCCACACGTGTTGCTTCCGTCTGGTCGCCAGAGACCACAACCTCAACCAGGCCCATTTAGTGTAATCAATTCCCTAACTTGCATGGTCTTTGGACTGTGGGAGGAAAACCGGAGTACCACGAGTACACCCACACTGACACTGGGAGACCAGCAGACTCCCACACAGAAAGGACCCAGGCCGCTCCACCCTGGGATTCAACCCTGACCTTCTACTGTGAGGGTGCGATGCCTACCCACCGAGCCACCCCGTGCTCGCCCTTAAGTAAATAATATAACTTCATATATATGAACCTGTTAAATTAATATGAATTAACATTAACATTAGAAAGGCATCATTACAGTGTTTAAATTATTATTATTATTATTGTTATTATTATTAATGTGAAAACCTCGATCTGCATTTATGCCCAATTACAAGTCGTTCAGCCAAGGGTGTTCATCACTTTAGCCATTTTTTGAGCATTCGCTTATAAAATGGTTGAAATAATGTGCTACCTCAAACAACTTCTATCTTAACCTACTTCCCGCTCCCTCCGTAGGTGCACTACATGCGCTTAGAGTTACTTACACTACGTGGTGCACTCTGTGTCCGATAAAAGTGGTTGTAATTGAGTCCAGCCCCGGTCCACTGTATTCGGGTTATTGTGCAAATAGTCATATCAGTCATGCAAACCCCAGGGAACATATTATATCCATTTTGTAATGTATTTCTTTAGATGGTCTTATTATTGGCGTTTTAATTAGGCCACTTCTTGAGGGCGAATAATGAACACGAAAGTGCTCGGTGCGGTTATGGGCATTTAAACTGTCGGAAACATGATTGTTGTTGAAAATTAGACTTTTTTTTTTTTTCTGTTGAAATTTGGCTATACACAGATCAAAACGAGGCTACGTTTTATTACACATCAATAAATTGAATGTCTGGTTATCTATGTGTTCGTGGTGCAGCAGTTACTGGAAAAAAGAGTAAGAAAAAACGTAAATGTGATACAGAGGCATGTCTAGCCCCATTTTAGCACCCCTAAAATAGTAAAATGTCATTTTTGTTGTTGTTGCTTTTTTTAATGGAAGTTTGTGTCTGATGGGTTGAAAAAAAAGTATATAGTTTAAACATCCTTTAACATCTAAACAATATTTTAACATCAAAAACACAGCAGTCCCCCCTTGCCTCGCAAATGGTTGATACCAGTTGGATGGCTTTGTGGCCTCACAACATTTAATGAAAGTTTCTCAGATTTGTTTGGTATCTTTCCCGTCACAGTGTGTCAGACTTCTTTCTTCAGAAGTGGTTGGATGACAGTCCCAAATGGATGTTGGATGTAAGTTAATTGTTGGGTTTGTTGGGACTCACTGGGTTCTCGTCCCCCATAAGCTTCTGATCTAAAATCACCCCCTGATACAATTAGAAACGCTGCTGTCAGTAAACCTTGGTGACTGTGGTGGCCTAGCAGGGTAAGGTATGGAACCCTTGACCAGAAATCCAGGGTTAAAATCCCATCTCTGCCAAGCTGAACTGTTTTTTGGTTGTCCCTTGGCCAGACCCTAAACCCACACTTGCTTGGATTGTAGACTTGTATAAATTGTAAGTCGCTCTGGTAAGTAAATGTAAAAGGCTCCAGTTAATCAGTCTTTTCATCCAATCACCATTTTCTTTTTCATTGGCAGCTTTGTTAGAATGGTAAAACAAACACCGCAAAACAAAAACAAACAAACATCATGAGGAAAGAAGAGGGGGAAGACGACTAAGAAGCACAGAGAGAGGTGGAAGGGAAGAAAGGTGGAGGTGAGAGCTGGAACTTTGAACGTGGGCACTATGACTGGCAAAGGGAGAGAGTTAGCTGACATGATGTAGAGAAGAAGAGTAGATATACTATTTGTACAGGAGACCAAGTGGAAGGGTAATTAGGCTAGTAGCATTGGACGTGGTTTCAAACTGTTCTACCATAGTGTAAATGCTAGGAGAAATGGGGAAGAGATAATCCTAAAGGAAGAGTATGCCAAGAGTGTATTGGAGGTGAAGAGAGTGTCTGATAGAGGGATGAGTGTGAAGCTGGAAGTTGATGGAGGGCTGATGAATGTCATCAGTGCATATACCCCACAAGTTGGTTGTGAGATGGAGCAGAAAGCAGATTTCTGAAATGAGTTAGATGAAGTGGTGGAGAGAATATTCAAAGAAGAAAGGGTGGTGATTGGAGCGGACTTCAATGGGCATGTCGGTGAAGGAAACAGGTGATGAGGATGTGTGGGGAAGATATGGTGTTAACGACAGGGATCAGGAATGGCAGATGGTGGAGGATTTGGCAAAACGGATGAAAATGGCAGTAGTGAACACATACTTTATGAAGGAGGAACACAGAGTGACATATGGAAGGTAGGAGGAAGGTGCACACAGGTGGACTATACGCAGGAGATGCAACCTGAAAGAGATTGGGGACTGGTGTTATGGGACAGTGTAGTAAAACGGCCTTGGATGGTGGTATGTAGGATGTCTTTGGAGGTGAAAAGGAGGAAGAGAGTGAAGGCTGAACCAAGGATCAGATGGTGGAGGTTAATGAAACATTTACATTTACAGCATTTAGCAGACGCCCTTATTCAGAGCGACTTACAATTGATACAGTCTTACAATCCAAGAAATTGTGGGTTAAGGGTCTTGCTCAAGGACCCAACACTGGCAGCTTGGCAGAGGTGGGATTTGAACCCTCGATCTTCTGGTCCAGAGTCCAGTAACTTAACCACTAGGCTACTTCAGTCCCAAGGAAGAAGACAACAGGTGTAGGGGTGCTAGAGAACTGGGCATCAACTGCAAAATCAGTGAGGGAATCGGCTAGGAAGGTACTTGGTGTGACATCTGGACAGTGGTGGTGGAATGACAAAGTTCAAAAAAGTTTAAGAAGGAAGAGGCTAGCAAAAAAAACTGGGATCTCCAAGGAGATGAAAAATTAGACAAGAGTATAAGGAGATGCAGCATAAGTCAAAAAGGGAGGTGGCAAAGGCTAAGGAAAGGGCGTATGGGGAGCTGTTAAAAGATGGGACGCTGAGGAAGGTGAAAAGGACTTGTACCAACTGGCTAGACAGAGGGACCGATCTGGGCGGGATGTACAGCAGGTTAGGATGATAAAAGGAGGCAGAGGGGAATATGTTGACAAATGAAGAAGGTATATTGAGAAGGTGGAAAGAGTATTTTGACGAACTGACGAATGAAGAAAATGAGAGGGAGAGAGAGAGAGAGAGAGAGAGAGAGAGAGAAATGGTCCCAACATTTAAGAATAAGGGTGATGTGCAGAGCTGTACTAACTACAGAGGCATGAAGTTGATCAGTCACAGCATGAAGATCTGGCAAAGAGTAGTGGAAGCTAAGCATTCTGAGAAGGCTGCTAGGTATGGAGCTGCCAGGCAGGAGAAGAAGAGGAAGACCAAAGAGAACGTTTCTGGATGCTACGAAGGAGGACATGCGGATGGTTGGTGTGACAGAGGAGGATGTTCATGACATGGCCAGATGGAGACGTATGATCTTGGAGAAGAAGAAGCACTGTCACCTCACAGCTCCAGAAATCCTTGGTTCAATTCTCAGTTTGATTCTTGCATGTTCTCCTCCTGTCCTCCTGCTTCAGTCTTCTAGTGGTTACCTGGTTTTGTTTTGCCAGGTACCGAATAGAACTAAGGAACTGCCTGGGAGCACAAGTGAGCACTGACATGGTGTAACACAAGGAAGGATTTTATTGAATCACACACACACACACACACACACACACACACACATACACACACACACACACACACACACACCACTCAGAGAGAGAAGGGGAAGAAGGAACAGGGTGGCAAGACTGCCTGGAACAAGATTGGCAAGATTGGATCCAAGGCTGATCTGGGGGAAGGTGGCGTCTTTGGCACATGATATCCTGCTCAGCCCTCAGCTGCGCAGGAGGTGGGAGACAACAAGAGAACAAAAGGGTGTGCCCAACCCCAGCAGACAAAAGCCATTCCCAGGTTCTAAAAACGAGCAATCAGACGAGACAAGAGTCCATACACTGAGAGGAAGCAAAGGAACGACAATTAGTGGAATCAATGTTATATAACGTTAAGATGCTTAAAGCCACCAACAGAACAACCACAGTACTCATGCCACCAGTTAATAGTCTCGTGACGCCATCTTCTAAGACCAGCTTCTTATAGGCGCACCAATAACAGGTAACACAATGCAGGTGAAGGCAGTCAGATCAGCTTCAGGGGAAATTAAAGGCGCGCTCACCTGCAGAGAACAGCCACATAGCCACCCAAAGAAGAAAAATAAAGGACAGAGTGGAAAAGAAAGGAAGAAACGGAAAGGAGAGAGGGAAAAGTAACAGGAATGGAAGAACCCCATACTCAGGGCTCTAGTACAAACTCCAACAGCTACTCCCCTCCCCACAGGACAAACCCCGGATTAGCACGGTGAAAGCATGAATGAGTTCAGAATCAAAGATAGCCGATGGGTAACTCAGGAATGCTCCTCTGGA
>JAJAGP010004602.1:0-46508 GCA_025084515.1 Ancistrus triradiatus
ATCCTCTTCTGGATCATCCATATGCTCTCTGGCAAACTTCAGATGGGCCTGGACATGTACTGGCTTAAGCATGGGGACACGCCTGGCACTGCAGGATCTGAGTCCCTCTCAGCGTAGTGTGTTGCTGATGGTAGCCATTTTACTTTGGTCCCAGCTCTCTGCAGGTCATTCATCAGGTCCCTCCGTGTAGTTCTGGGATTTTTGCTCACCGTTCTCATGATCATTTTGAGCCCATGGGATGAGATCTTGCGTGGGGCCCCAGATTGAGGGAGATTATCAATGTCTTTCATTTTCTTACAATTGCTCCCACAGTTGATTTATTCATACCAACCTGCTTGCCTATTGTAGATTCACTCTTGCCTGGTGCAGGTCTGCAATTTTCTTCCTGGTGTCCTTCGACAGCTCTTTGGTCTTGGCCATGGTTGAGTTTGGAGTCTGACTGTTTGAGGCTGTGGACAGGTGTTTTTTATGCAGATAAACAGGTGCCATTAATACAGGTAACGAGTGGAGGACAGAAGAGCTTCTTAAAGAAGAAGTTAGAGGTCTGTGAGAGCCAGAAATCTTGTTTGTTTGTGGGTGACCAAATACTTATTTTCCACCATAATTTACAATTAAATTAATTAAAAATCCTACAATGTGATTTCCTGGATTTTTTTCTCATTTTGTCTTTCATAGTTGAAGTGTACCTATGATGAAAATTACAAACCTCTCTCATCTTTCTAAGTAGGAGAACTTGCACAATCAGTGGCTGACTAAATACTTTTTTGCACCACTGTATATGTTTATCTTAGTCTCTAAAAGTCTCTATCAATTTATACAAAGCAGAAACAAGACAATGGGTATGAAGAGCATCTTTCTGCATAAATATGACATAAAACATCATAATACGTATAGTAGCTACATAACCCAATTTAACAAATGAGACAAAAATATTATATGTGGCCATTTATTATTTAGGAACATTATCCAATATTACATGTGTAAGTGTTAAAAGCATGTGAGACTTTCAGTTTATGCTTTCAGTATCTCATGTGCCCCCTAGTACAACAATAACTACAACTAAACATTTCCAGTGTCTGTCCATTATTCCTTTACATCGACTTGGAGGAATTATTTTTTGTAAGCAGTTCATGTAAGTTTACTTTTGGATTAAAGTCAGAATTTTGATTTGGGTCATTTCAATACATTAACCTTATTCTTGGTTAACCATTTTTGTTAACCATCTTGTCACAGACAGATGTCCCGACATTTTCCTTTAGAATTTGCTGGAGTAATTCAGAATTCAGTGTTCCTATGATGGCATCATTGATACAATGATGGCAAGATGTTCTGGCCCAGATGCAGCAAAACAGGTCCAAAACCATGATACTACTGCCACGTTTTAAAATTGAGATAAGGTACTTACGCTGTAATGCATTATCTTTCCTTCTCCAAACAGAATGTTTTACTTTTGTTTCATATGTCCACAATATATTTTTCTAAAAGCCTGCTGGATTATTCATGTGGTACATGACAGACAGCAATGTTCTTTGTATAGAGCAGTAGCATTCTCCTTTCAAAACTGCCATGCCGATCATTGTTGTTCAGTGTTATTCGGGTTTTACACATGAACATTATCATTAACCAGTCTGGGAGTGGATTTTATTGCTTAGACGACACGCAGGGTTCCATTGTGACCACGAAGACTATTACATACCTTGTTCTCAGAGCGATCTTTGTTGATCAACCTGGGGAGGGGAACAATGGTCTTGAATTTTGTAACCAAGCTTTCTGACTGTTGACTGGTGAAGTCCAAACTAGACTGGTGAGCTTCATCAACTTTTTTTGGGAGAAATAGTCTTTGTTTGTTCCATAATACCATACTATTAATGTGTTGCGAAGATCAGAGTTTAGATCCCACTTGGTTAAACACAAGATAGTGCCCACTCACACCTGATCCAAATCATCTGAGACCAAATCTTGGATCACAAACCAACTGGGCAGCCCGGTGTTCCCTTACCTCATGTATTACAAATTAAGCACCACTGAGCAGCCCTACTGTTTACATTTACAATGTAGATAAACATCTCCATGTACAGTTTCTATTCATGTCATTATATATTTTGCCCAAAAGCATCTTTAACAAATGGGGGTGGCGAGAAGGGGGTGTGGCCAGTAGCAAGGCTCAGTATTAGCGTACTTCGCAATCTGTGTAGGTGGAACTGTCAGTAGTATAAATGTGACACCTTCCGAGCAATCTCCTCAAAACCCATTTAAAATAGAGGGAAATCCGACCTGTCATCACAGGTGGCAAAAGATGAGTTTCTCAAGATAACAGGGGGAAAGATAATGAGGTTTTATATATATATATATATATATATATATATATATATATATATATATATATATATATATATATATATATATACAGGGGTTAGACAATGAAAACTGAAACACCTGTCATTTTAGACCCACAATAAATTTATTAGTATGGTGTAGGGCCCTCCTTTTGCGGCCAATACAGCGCCAATTTGTCTTGGGAATGACATATACAAGTCCTGCACAGTGGTCCAGAGGGATTTTAAGCCATTCTTCTTGCAGGATAGTGGCCAGGTCACTACGTGATGCTGCTGGATGAAAAGGTTTCCTGACTCGCTTTCCCAAAACAAACCCCCAAAGTGGCTCAATAATATTTATTATTTACTAATAAACTGGTGACTGTGCAGGCCATGGGAGATGTTCAAGTTCACTTTCATGTTCATCAAACCATCTAAACTCTGGTATGTCACCCATAATGTTGTGTGCATTGCAATATTTTGAGCAAAACTGTGCTCTTACCCTGCTAATTGAACCTTCACACTCTGCGCTTATATATATGTTCTCATGATCATTGTGACCCCACGGGATGAGATCTTGCTTGGGGCCCCAGATCAAGGGAGATTATCAATGGTCTTGTATGTGTTCCATTTTCTACATTTGCTCCCACAGTTGATTTATTCACACCAACCTGCTTGCCTATTGTAGATTCACTCTTCCCAGCCTGCTGCAGCTCTACAATTTTCTTCCTGGTGTCCTTTGACAGATCTTTGTTCTTGGCCATGGTTGAATTTGGAGCCTGACTGTTTGAGGCTGTGGACAGGTGTCTTTTATACAGATAACGAGGTCAAACAGGTTCCATTAATACAGGTAACGAGTGGAGGACAGAAGAGCTTCCTAAAGAAGAGGTTACAGGTTTGTGAGAGCCAGAAATCTTGCTTGTTTGTGGGTGACCAAATACTTATTTTCCACCATGATTTACAATTAAATTCTTTAAAAATCGTACAATGTGATTTCCTGTATTTTCTTTTTCTCATTTTGTCTCTCATAGCTGAAGTGTACCTATGATGAAATTTACAGACCTCTCTCATCTTTCTAAGTAGGATAACTTGCACAGTCAGTGGCTGACTATGTATATGTATGCAGTTACTGTAGATTTGTCCCCATATTCATGATGCAAATGAAACTAGCCGCTAGATTGCTCAGACAGGGTATTTCTAGTGTCGGTCCCAAGCCCGGATAAATGGTGAGGGTTGCATCAGGAAGGGCATCCGGTGTAAAACATTTGCCAAATAAAGTATGCAAGTTCATAACTGGTACTGGTAGCAAACAGGGTACCGGCGGAAATTGGACTACTGTTTGCCGAAGACGAAGAGGAGGGAAGCGTGTGAGGAGACAGAGAGAAATCAGGAGCGGCAAGAATGTAGCACTGAGAGTAGCAACCCTAAATGTAGGGACGATGACAGGGAAAGGTAGAGAGCTGGCTGATATAATGCAGAGGAGAAAGGTCGATGTTTTGTGTGTGCAGGAGACAAAGTGGAAGGGTAGCAAGGCTCGATGCATTGGGGCAGAGTTTAAACTGTTCTATCATGGTGTGGATAGGAAGAGAAATGGAGTTGGTGTGGACCTGAAGGAGGACTATGTAAAGAATGTTGTTGAGGTGAAAAGGGTGTCAGATAGGATAATATGTCTGAAATTGAGGGTGTAATGGTGAATGTTGTTAGTGGCAATGCACCACAAGTTGGCTGTGAATTAGAGGAGAAAGAGAGATTCTGGGGGGAGTTATATGACGTGGTTGAGAGCATTCCTGTAACGGCGGGAGGCGGATAGGAAGCAGGAGACGAACGCAGGTATTCAACTATGGGAGCTTTATTAGAACAAAGGCAAACAGAGGGAGACACAGCGAACAGAAACAGGCAATAGCCGAAAACGGGTGGAAAACATAAACTAGGCCGAACCCGAAAACGGGCGTGAACGGGAACCGAAAGCGGGTAGGCAAAACAAACAGAATATAAACACAAAACGGGTGCAAAAGACAGAAACCCGGAACTGAACTAAACGGGCAATACCTGAACAGAGAGGCACGACGGAACGCGGCGATGAGCGGAATAACGCGGAGGAATGCGAGGATGAGTGGTGCTGCGTGACGGAACGCGCCGGGCACAGAGTACACTTGCTGAACCGCGAGGTGGGTCTCTCGCGGTTGTGCCTTTATAGGTCGTCCCACGGCTAAACGCAATCACGATGATCACCGTGGGACTCCCTGATAGGTCCATATGCCGGTGCGCGCTGCCGCGGCGCGTGACAGAGCCCCCCCCCCCAAGGAGTCCGAGTCGGAGCTAGGACTCCCAGAAGAGCCCCCCGAGAGCAGGTCCATCTCAGGCAGTCTCCTTGCTGGGCGGACCCCAGGAGGGGACCGCCAACGGTCGGGCGGTTGGCGCGTGGAGGCACCGACGAGGCGACGCTGGAGAGCAGCAGCGACGAGGCGACGCTGGAGAGCGGAGGCGACGCTGGAGAGCGGAGGCGACGAGGCGATGCCCGGAAGCAGAGGCGAGGCGGCGATGCTGGACAGCAGAAACGACGACTGGAGGTTGCCGGAGAGCGGAGTCGCCGACTGGAGGCAGGAGAGCGGGGTCGTGGCCGAGCTGTCGGAGAGCGGGGTCGACGACGACGTGATGCTGGAGAGCAGAGTCGACGACGACGTGATGCTGGAGAGCAGAGTCGACGACGACGTGATGCTGGAGAGCAGAGTCGACGACGACGTGATGCTGGAGAGCAGAGTTGACGATGACGTGATGCTGGAGAGCAGAGTCGACGACTCTGTTCTGCAGCCTCACGTTGTTGCCTCTGTTCTGAAGAGCCCCCCGAGAGCAGGTCCATCTCAGGCGGTCTCCTTGCCGGGCGGACCCCAGGAGGGGACCGCCAACGGTCGGGCGGCTGGCGCGCGGAGGCACCGACGAGGCGACGCTGGAGAGCGGAGGCGACGAGGCGACGCTGGAGGGCGGAGGCGACGAGGCGACGCTGGAGAGCGGAGGCGACGAGGCGATGCCCGAAAGCAGAGGCGAGGCGGCGATGCTGGACAGCAGAGATGACGACTGGAGGTTGCCGGAGAGCGGAGTCGCCGACTGGAGGCAGGAGAGCGGGGTCGTGGCCGAGCTGCCGGAGAGCGGGTTCGTGGACGACGTGAGGCTGACGAGCGGAGTCGACGACCACGTGATGCTGGAGAGCGGAGTCGATGACGACGTGATGCTGGAGAGCAGAGTCGAGGACGACGTGATGCTGGAGAGCAGAGTCGACGACGACGTGAGGCTGCAGAACAGTCGACGACGTGAGGCTGCAGAACAGAGTCGTCGACTCTGCTCTCCAGCATCACGTCGTCGTCGACTCTGCTCTCCAGCATCACGTCGTCATCGACTCTGCTCTCCAGCATCACATCGTCGTCGACTTTGCTCTCCAGCATCACGTCCAACATGACCATTGAAATCTGCACCAATCACCAGTCTCTCCTCCTTAGGAATTGTCACGCGCCGTGGCAGCGCGCACCGGCATATGGACCTATCAGGGAGTCCCACGGCGATCATCGTGATTGCGTTCAGCCGTGGGACGACCTATAAAGGCACAACCGCGAGAGACCCACCTCGCGGTTCAGAAAGTGTACTCCGTGCCCGGCGCGTTCCGTCACGCAGCACCACTCGTCCTCGCATTCCTCCGCGTTATTCCGCTCATCGCCGTGTTCTGTCGCGCCTCTCTGTTCAGGTATTGCCCGTTTAGTTCAGTTCCGGGTTTCTGTGTTTTGCACCCGTTTTGTGTTTATATTCTGTTTGTTTTGCCTACCCGCTTTCGGTTCCCGTTCACGCCCGTTTTCGGGTTCGGCCTAGTTTATGTTTTCCACCCGTTTTTGGCTATTGCCTGTTTCTGTTCGCTGTGTCTCCCTCTGTTCGCCTTTGTTCTAATAAAGCTCCCATAGTTGAATACCTGCGTTCATCTCCTGCTTCCCATCCGCCTCCCGCCGTTACAGTATGAACCGCCTAGAAATGGAGACGGCAGGTATTCCCGACATCTCCTTCCTCACCAGCCGTTTCAACGGTGACCCAGCCCGTTGCCGATCATTTATTTATAATTGCCATCGTTATTTCTGTTTATACCCCACGGAGACCAATTATACCAGAGTGCATTTTGTTTTTCTACACCTCACCGGTGAGGCTCTAACCCTGTGGCCACCCCGACTATGGTCCGTCCTCAAGACTGGCACCATAGAGCGGTTCCTGGAGGAGCTGGATACCGCTTTCGGCTCTCCACGGGTCACCACTGCCGTGGGTTCCGGGGCTGTTGAACCCGTTTGCCCTGTCTGACCAACCCTGATTGGTCATGTGCTGGATTCCCAGCTTGCCACCATTCGGGCCGCTCTGGTTAAACGTCAACGCGCGCGTGTGACACCCGGTGACCTAGGTCTCGATACTCGTGCCGCCAATCGTTCTGCTCTCGCCAGTCCTGCACCACGGACAGTCATGCCTACACCTGCACCACGGAACTTTCTGACACAGACAGCCGCGTCACTCTCGCTCGTGCCCACTCCCGCGTCTCGGACGTTTGTACCAGTGACTGTGTCCAGGTCATCTACAGTTCCAGTGGCTGCCCCCAGGACGTCTGCGGTTCCAGTGGCTGCCCCCAGGATGTCTGCAGTTCCAGTGGTTGCTCCCAGGTCGTCTGCAGTCCCAGTGGTTGTCCCATCCTCGACAGAGGCCTTCCCAGGGGCCGTGAACTTGCCAGAGACCATTTCAGACTCTGCTCTCCAGCATCCCGTCCACGGCTCTGCTCTCCAGCATCCCATCCACGGCTCTGCTCTCCAGCATCTCGTTCACGGCTCTGCTCTCCAGCATCCCGTCCACGGCTCTGCTCTCCAGCATCCCGTCCACGGCTCTGCTGTCAAGCATCCCAGCGTCGACTCTGCTGTCAAGCATCACGTCGTCCACGACTCTGCTCTCAAGCATCACATCGTCCACGACTCTGCTGTCAAGCATCACGTCGTCCACGACTCTGCTGTCCAGCATCACGTCGTCCACGACTCTGCTGTCAAGCATCACGTCGTCCACGTAGCTGCTGTCAAGCTTTGCCGCCTCGTCTCTGCTGTCAAGCTTCGTCGCCTCGTCTCTGCTGTCAAGCATCGCCGCCTAATCGACTCTGCTGTCAAGCATCGCCGCCTCGTCGACTCTGCTGTCAAGCATCGCCGCCTCGTCTCTGCTTTCAAGCATCGCCTCGTCGACTCTGCTCTCAAGCATCGCCTCGTCGACTCTGCTTCTCAGCACCTCGTCCACGACTCTGCTATTCACATCGTCGACTCCGCTCTGCAGCCTCATGTCGTCGACTCCGTTCTGCAGCCTTACGTCGTCGACTCCGGTCTGACGTCGTCGACTCCGCTCTGCAGCCTCATGTCGTCGACTCCGCTCTGCAGCCTCACGTCGTCGACTCCGCTCTGCAGCCTGCAGAACGGGGTCGACGACGTGAGGCTGACGAGCAAGGTCGTGGACGAGATGCTGAATAGCAGAGTCGTGGACGAGGTGCTGAGAAGCAGAGTCGACGAGGCGATGCTTGAGAGCAGAGACGAGGCGGCGATGCTTGACAGCAGAGTCGACGAGGCAGCGATGCTTGAACAGCAGAGTCGACGAGGCGGCGATGCTTGACAAGCAGAGACGAGGCGGCGAAGCTTGACAGCAGCGTCGTGGACGACGTGATGCTTGACAGCAGGAGTCGTGGATGACGTGATGCTTTTAAACAGCAGAGTCGTGGACGACGTGATGCTTGACAGCAAGGAGTCATGGATGACGTGATGCTTGAGAGCAGAGTCGTGGACGACGTGATTTGCTTGAGAGCAGAGTCGTGGACAGACGTAATTGCTTTGACAAGCAGAGTTGAACGCTGGGATGCTTTTGACACAGCAGAGCCCGTGGACGAGATGCTGGAGAGCAGAGCCGGTGGACGGAAATGCTGGAGAGCAGAGCCGGGACAACCACTGGGACTGCGCAGACGACCTGGGCGCAACCAACTGGAACGGCAGACATCCTGGGGGCAAGCCACTGGAAACCGCAGACCGTCCTGGGGGCAGCCACTGGGAACTGCAGATGACCTGGACCACAGTCACTGGTACAAACGTCCGAGAAACGCGGGAGTGGGCACGAGCGGAGAGTGACGCGGCTGTCTGTCTGTTGTCGGAAAGTTCTGTGGTGCAGGTGTAGGCATGAACTGTCGTCCGTTGTTGCAGGAACTGGCGAGAGCAGAAACGAACGATTGGCGGCAAACGAGTATCGAGACCTAGGTCCACCGGGTTTTGTTGCCACACGCGCGCGTTGAACGTTTAACCAGAGCGGCCCGAAGGGTGGCAGCTGGGAATCCAGCACATGACCAATCAGGGTTGGTTCGGTACAGGGGCAAACGGGTTTTTCAACAAGCCCCGGAACCCGCTGCCGTGGTTGACCCGTGGAAAGCCGAAAGCGGTATCCCAGCTCCTCCAGGAAACCGCTCTATGGTGCCAATTTTCCTTGAGGACGGACCACCATAGTCGGGTGGCCCATGTTAGAGCCTCACCGTGGGAGGTTGTAGAAAAACAAAATGCACTCTGGTATAATTGGTCTCCGTGGGGTATAAACAGAAATAATGATGGCAATTATAAATAAATGATCGGCAACGGGCCTGGGTCACCGTTGAAACGGCTGGTGAGGAAGGAGATGGGTCGGGAATACCTGCCGGTCTCCATTTCTAGGCCGGTTTCATACTACTGTAACGGGGCCGGGAGGCGGATGGAAGCCAGGAGACGAACGCAGGTATTCAACTATGGGAGCTTTATTAGAACAAAGGCGAACAGAGGGAAGACAACAGCGAACAGAAACAGGCAATAGCCGAAAACGGGTGGAAACCATCATAACTAAACTAGGCCGAAGCCGAAAACGGTCGGGCGAAACGGGAACCGGAAAAGCGGGTAGGCAAAACAAACAGAATATAAAACACAAAACGGGTGCAAACACACAGAAACCCGGAACTGAACTAAACGAGCAATCCTGAAAAACCCAGAGAGGCGCCGACAGGAACGCGGCCGATGAGCGGAATAACGCGGAGGACTGCGATGGACGAGTGGTGGGTGCTGCAAATGACGGAACCGCGCCGGGCACGGAGTACACTTGCTGAACCGCGAGGTGGGTCTCTCGCGGTTTGTGCCTTTTATAGGTCGTCCCACGGCTGAACGCAATGTTTTTACGATGATCGCCGTGGGACTCCCCTGATAGGTCCATATGCCGGTGCGCCAGCTGCCACGGCGCGTGACAATTCCCTAAGGAGGAGAGACCTGGTGATTGGTGCAGATTTCAATGGGTCATGTTTGTTAAGGTATAAAGGAGATAAGGAAGGAGTGACGGGCCAGGTTTTTGTGTTAATGGATAGGAACCTAGAAGGACAGATGTTTTGGTGTATTTTGGCAAAGAGGGATGGAAATGGCTGTGGTTAACACTATTTCCAAAAAAACAAGGAGGAGGATAGGGGTGACTTATAAGAGTGGAGGGAGGAGCACACAGGTAGACTACATCCTATGTGTAGAAGAGGTTGCTTAAAAGAGATTGCTGATTGTAAGGTAGTGGCAAGGGAGGAGTGGTAGCAAGGTAGCATCGAATGGTGGTGTGCAGGATGGCTCTGGCGTTTTTAGGGAGAGGAAGAGGACCAAAGGGCAGAGCAGAGGACCAAATGGTGGAAGTTCAGAAAAGGAAAGAAGTGTTTTGTAAGGAGTTCAGACAGGAGCTGAGAAAAAAGGCTTTGGGTGTAGGAAAGAGCTCCCAGATGACTGGGTAGTAGCAAGCAACAGTAAATTAGACAGACAGGTAGAAAGGTACTGGGGTGTCCCCCTCTTCTGGACAGGCAAAGGATGAAAAGGAAACCCTGGGTGTGGAATGAGGAAGTGCAGGAGGTTATTTCAGAGAAAGAGGGTTCAGCAAAAGAAAATAGGACAGGGGACAGGACTAAAGAGAGTAGGCCAGGAGTACAAGGAAAAAAACAAGGAGATGCGGCAAAACGGGCCCCAAAGAGAGAGGTAGCAAAGGCCAAGCAGGGGAAAGGTTTAGACAGTAGGGAAGAAAGAGAAGGAGTTGTATCTGCCTGGCGAGACAGAGAGATAGAAGCTGGAAAGGATGTGCAGCATGCCCCCAGGGTGGATCAAGGATAGAAAAATGGAAATTACTGTCAGGTGAGGAGGTGGTGAGGGAAAGATGAAAGGAGTATTTTTGAGAAGTTGAAATGAAATGTAGAAAAATGAAAGGGAAAGAAGGTTGGATGGCCGTAGAATAGAAAGTAGAAAATTTGTGGAAAGGATTTTTTTTGTAGCAAAAGATTAGCAAGGAAAAAGTGAGGAAAGCTTTGAAAGGATTTGAAGAACGGAAAGGCAGTGGGGACCTGATGACATAACCGGTTGAAAGGTATGGAAAAGTCTAGGAGAGCTGGGAGTGGTGCTCTTTGAACTAGATTATTTCAATGGAATTCTGGTAAAATGAGAGCACTGCCTGAGGAATGGAGTAAAAAGTTGCCCTTTGTACCGATTTTTTAAGCAGAGGGTTGATGTACAGAGTTGTGGCTCTTACAGGGGCATAAAGTTGATGAGCCCACACAATGAAGATTTGGGAGAGAGTTGTGGAAGCTAGGCTCAGACAGGAGGTGTGACAGTGTGTGAACAACAGTTATGGTTTCAATGCCAAGGAAGAGCACCATGGAATGCGATTTTGTTTGCTTTGAGACTGCTGAATGGAGAAGTATAGAGATGGTCAGAAAAAGCCACACTGCGTCTTTGTAGATTTGGAGAAAGCTTTATGACAGGGTGCCCAGGGGAGGAACTGGTGGTGGTGTGTATGAGGAAGTCTCGAGTGGCCTGAAAAGTACGTTAGATTTATGGCATTACATGTATGAGAACAGCCAAATGACCAAGCGGGTGAGATGTGGCTGTAGGAGTGACAGATTAGCTTCAAGTTGTGAGGTGGGGACTGCATCAAGAATCGGCCCTGAGTCCCCCTTCTTATTTTGCTCTCGTGATGGACAGACTAACAGATGAGGTCAGAACAGGAATCGCCGTGGACTATGAGTGTTTTGCAGACGACATTGTGAATCTGTAGTGAGAACAGGGAACAGGTAGAAGAGAACTTGGACAGGTGAGGTATAATCTGAATGGAGAGGAATGAAAGTCAACTGTAGTTAAGAACAGAATACATGTGTGTAAATGAAAGGGAGGCAGGTGGAAAACAGTCAGGCTACAGGGATCAGTGGTCACAAAGGTCCCCAGGAGTTCAGGTTACTTGGAATCAACTGTCCAAGGAAATGGGGAGTGTGGAAAGGAGGTAAAGAAGAGAGTTCAGGCAGGATGGAGTGGGTGGAGAAGAGTGTCAGGAGTGCTGTGTGACAAAAGGGTCGCAGCAAAAGTGAAAGGAAAGATTTATAAGTTATTATAAGTAGTGAGACCATCCTTGTTGTATGGTTTAGAGACAGTGGCACTGACAAAGAGACAGGAAGCAGAGTTGGAGGTGGCAGAACTTAAGATGTTGAGGTTCTCTTTAGGAGTGTCTAGGGTGGACAGGATTAGGAATGAGATCATCAGAGGGACAGCACAGGTTGGAAAATTGGGAGACAAAATTCGAGAGGGAAGACTGAGATGGTTTGGACATGTGCAGAGGAGGGTTAGTGGATATATTGGCAGGAGGATGTTGGAGATGGAGCTGCCAGGTAAGATACGGAGAGGAAGACCAAAGAGGAGTTATTTGGTTGTGGTGAATGAAGATATGCAGGGAGTTGGGGTGAGAGTAGAGGACGTGGAGGACAGGGTGAGGTGGAAACGTTAAACTCGCTGTGGCAACCTCTGATAAAGGGAGAAGCCGAAAGAAGAAGAAGAAGAAGAAGAAAAAGAAGAAGAAGAATTCATGATGCAAATGAAGTGTAAATGACCTTTGCCAAGGGTAATGACACAGCCCTATGCCATGACAGAGCCTGGCTTGTTGTTGATAACAGTTTGGATAGTGCAGTTTAAGATTATACCCTTTTCCTCTACGCACTAAAATTCCTCCCAATTCCTTGAATCATGTAATTATATTATGCACTAAAGAGGGAGAAATATGCAAATCCCTTCCAAACTGTCTTTGTGGGACACTGTTTTTAAACATGACAATAATTTTCTCACGCATTTGTTGACAAACTAGAGATCCTCTGGACATCTTTGCTCATCAAAGAGTCAGTTTTTCTTGGATGCTGCTTTTGTACCAAATCATGATTATAATCACCTGTTGATATGACCTGTTTGAAATCACATCACTATTAAGTATTTTTACTTCATTACTAGCTCTAAATTGGCCCATCCCAACTTTTTTGGAATGTGTTGGAGGCGTGAATGCAGCAATGGATGTTTATTAACAAATGAAATTAAGTTGACCAGACAAAACATGAAATAACATACTGTCTGCAATGAAATAAAAGTCAATGTAAGAAACACTGTTTTTTATATACATTTTTCATTCTGTGCCATTCTGATTTGGGGATTTAAACATTACCATTAAATTATGAAACATGGATATCCTTATTGTAACAGAAAACATCATAACCACCTACTTATATCATTTTCAATGTAGCATTATATGAGGTTCATGAAGTGGAGGCAAAAACTCTTAAAAGTAATGTATTTGTTGCACATAATGAGATGTCTCTTTCATCTTCATCTGCCTGTAAAATTATTTTATAACACTACTGCTTTATGTAATAAAATATTTCTTTCTGGAGGTTGAGCATTTTAATTTATTACGTTAAAATATGAGTAGAGCCTTGTATACATTGATGAAATTGTATTTAGTAAAATATCATAACTACATCACTAAAATAGAAACAATGTGGAAAGGAAACATACCCAATCCATGACTTTCTGTTTCACTGGGGTATGCGTATGAGATGAGATAGAGGTGAAATGGTTTTGACAAATGACATTTCAACATGGGAATAGCAACACAAGAAAAATAACACATAATTCAAATAAGAGAAAAGGATGTTGACCTTCATAAGTCAGGCAATGGATTTTAAAAATGAGCTACTCTCCTGAAAATGCCCATAGTATCTAAGGATACTGCAGTAATTAAAGTGTTTCAATCAACTGGAAATGTGACAAACCTGCCTCAATGAGGAAACAAGTTTAGACGTTGTCATTAGGGTACATGGGATCATGGAATCCATGAAATACCAGGACATTTTAAATCTGTCTGCCTCTGTCAAGGAACTAAAAATAGGCTATCACTTGATCTTCCACCACCACACCGAAATTCAGAACATATGTACAGAAACCTGTGCGGTGCCCCAAGGAGGAAAGAGCACAAAAGGGGACTTTCTGGAGACGATCTGGAGATAAAGAGTAATTATCTCAGATTACTTGCTCTGTATTCCTCAGCCTTATAAGATATTGCAGGGGATGACTACATGCTATTTTGCTGTCAAATTAAATGCAAGGTTGCCAATAACGGGTTTAGTTAAAAATAATTATTTCTTGTTGTGGAATATTTTCTCAGATTAAATTATATTTCAATTAGAGGTTGGATTTTTTTCTCATCTTCTGTGTGACGTTAAGGTAATTCACCAAAAGTTGAATTTCTTCTATAATTCTTTTTACTCATCTTTACCAGGGATGCCCATAATTGTTGAGCGGAATACAATTGAATACAATTTTTTTTTATTTGTTTTTGTGTTGTTGTCATGAGTTAGCATATGATAAGCATGACATTTGGACATAACTGAACTGCCTGCGATTGTGGGTGGAGTGTAACCTGTGTAACACACAACCGTTGTATTGTTTCTAACATAAGAGATCTGAGCTGCAAGGAAAATCATGCTTCTTCTCTTCTTGTTTTTTATTTTTGTTGCCAATGCTAGTAAGTCTTATACATTAAACAGTACATTTGATTTTAAAAACATTTCTTCTTGACATTTCTTAATTTATTATCATTTTTATTTAGAAATCTCATTTATATAGTCTTATACAATTGTTGTAATGTATTCATAGCAGAGGCTGCTGACAGCATTAGACCAGATGAAACTACCATAACTTTAACTGAAAGCAGCAACACCACACTGTCCTGCACGTATGAAGCTACAGTATCATCTAGTCTCCACTGGTATCGACAAAAAACTGGATCAAAACCAGAGTTTCTTCTGCTGATAAATGAAGGCACTGATTCTACCATTAAGGCTCAGCCAGCTGACCCACGACTGAATATTTCACTTCATATAAAGGATGGGAAGAAGAAAGTGGATCTGAAGATCTCTTCTGCTGCACCAGCAGATTCTGCACTGTACTACTGTGCCCTGCAGCCCACAGTAACAGAAAACTCATAAAGGCTGCACAGAAACTGCATCATGTGAAAAACAAATTTGCCTGATGGTGGAGCTGTTTTACACCGATAAACTCATACAGTTTCTTACAGACAAATTCTCTCACTCGCTCACTTTCTTATCTACTTGATCCTTTACAGGGATGCAGGAGAGCTGGTGCCTAAATGACAGCATAGGGTACAAGGCAGGGATAACCCTAGAGAGGGAGCTAATCCATCATAATACAGACAGATTCTTCTGAATTTGTTTTTTGTGATTATGTTCTAGCTAATGTCTATGTTTATCTTACTTTCACCTTGTCCCCAGCAACTAAAAAATAGGTATGGCCAAGAGGTTTCACTGCTTTTGTTAACAATGACTATTAACACTTTGGGATCGATGGTTATTTTGTCATTTTTTCCTGTGTAGATCCTTTCATTAAACATACAAAATCCCTTTCAGCACAACCAAAACAATAAACCTTGCTAATACTTTTGCATAATAAGTAAGTTGCCAGCATCCAAGTTTATTTGCCACTATCCAGTGAATAAGTTGTACCGGTGCTGTGCCGAATCTCACTCCCACTTCATGTGAACACACTTCACAAAAGCATAAAAGTGCTGTATTCACATTTTCTGATGTATTTACGTATCAGAGATGCTCAAGTCATCTTTCGCAAGTCTATGTCAAGTTTCAAGTGTTTTAGGGGCAAGTCCAACTTAATTCTTAAGTCTTTCATCATGAGTCAAGTCTCAAGTCAAGTCTCAAGTCTCTTATGGTTGAAATGCATGAATTCCATCTGGTCTACCCATAACACTGCACTGCTATTTCTTATGAATTTGAAGCATGAACTGTACTGTTATCTATTAGCATACACTACAGTATCAAAACTGTTCAGTTGTATGATCACTTATAAAGAACTATTGCAGTGCGGTGTGAAGAAACACACAATGAAAGCTTGTTTCAAATGAACAACTGTATTTTGCAATATTTGAGCTATTTTTGTTCTGCAATACAGGAAACATGGTGTTGTTTGTGTTGATCATTAATTATGACTAACTAACCCCATCTGGAAGTGTTCTGAATGAAGTAGTTCTATAAAAAAATATTGTTTCAAAATAATTGTTTATAATTGTAATTATTTGTTTAACATTAAAAAATGGCAGTTAAATGTGGATGTGAACTAACATGGAATTTTATCAAGTAACGTTATGCTTTAACAACATTAGCCTATTTTTAGATGACATAGGAAGGTTACACTCTGTCTCCAGCATCTTACAGGAAATTACATCTTCTGTTGATTAACACATCTGTGTATCCCATCAAGTCTTGTGAAATCCCTACAAACAGCAGACGTCCCTATTTGGGTACATTTGTAACTGTGAGCGAGGGTTTTATGCCTCTCCTAGTAGGGGATAAATGTAGCGCTTTTGTAACGGAGTTAAAAATAACAGATTTAGTGGTTATCATTGTTCCCCATTTAATTGAATTCTTCCAAAATTAATGTTTAAATAATGCAACTGTTTTGTATTCATTTGTTCTAAAAAAATATTATTAACTTTTCTAAAAATACATAATATACATGTTTATGTTGATTTGGACTACAAATCCCTGCTGTATTTCACAACTGCAAGTGCTTCCGTTTTGTGTTATTTTGTCCTGTCACACTTGCCTTACTCCAGTAGCTTTCAGTAGCTTGTGCAGTTGTGGAAAAAAACAATTTGGAAACGGATTGTGTACTTATTTGTGCAGGTACAATAAAGCACAACACAGAGGAGAGTATCACAAGTCCGTCGTCATTGTTGCTACTGCTTCTTAACCGCAGACATCATACAAGAGTTTTCACTACACAATGCAGAGTGTGTTGCATGGGTACTGCACCCATACCCTAGGTGCAGCATCCGTCACATTGGTGCCGTGACCCTTTGGATCGTCGAGATCAGCTCATCGCAGATCGCCGAGGGAGCTGCTAAGAATTTGCATGTTGTGGTTAGAATTCATTTTGCAATGATTGTGGCATAGCTGTCCGTTTGGCTATTGACTTTGCATTTACGTTTGTTTTGCAACTGCGGGATCTCATATTGCTTTGGTTATTTTTTTTTGTTATTATTTACTATTGAACAAAGGCTCAGAAAATGAGTAGCCACGGAGATGATGAAGGCCCTAGGTCCTACTTAGGCAGAGGCGGAGGTCTTATGTTTGATGAACATTTGAAGGCTGACACTCCAGTGTCCAGTGTGTTTCACAGTGGAGGTATAGGTAACTCACGTGTAATGACAGGATTTGGTAGGGGCAGAGGACATTGTAGGAGCCCAGAGTTGTCCCCTATGGAGCTGTATTCGAGAGCTACCCCACAAACTTCTACTCCCATATCTGACAGTGACAGTCTTCAACATTTTGCTGATATTGTAGGTCGACTAGGTATGCAGATAGGTGACTCGATTGCATCTAGACTAATGGAAGCAGGACTGACTGATAAAAACAGTGGTAGTGACAAACCGAACACTCCTCAGTTGACTGTTCATGTTAAAACTGAGCCTGAACCAAAAGTGTTTAGAGGGGATAGTTCTGACAAATATACAGTCAAAGAATGGGTTGACATTACAAAAACATGCCTGGAAAAGCAGCATTGCGAACAGACTGACCAAGCAGAAGAGATTTTAAGCAGACTGATGGGGAAAGCCAGGGACGTGGTAAAAATCGCTCTGCGGAGCAATGAGTGCTTAGATGTGAAGCGGAATCCAGAAATCATATATGACATTATTACACGATATTTTAGTGAATCATCATCATGCCTCCCACTTGCGGACTATACCACCCTGCCCAACCCTCAGGAGGTTACTGGATCAGGCTTAATAAGGCAGCTGATATGGCTGATGATGAACTGTGACGTCAAAGGCGACAGATGGAGAACCTTAGTGGAGATGAGGCTCGTATGTTTGTAAAACATTGCCCTGATCATGGACTGTCATGCATTTTTAAATGCAAGTCAATTAGTGACTGGACATGACATTCAAGTACAAATTGATGAGTATCAGAGAGATTTGAGGGTCCCAGTTCGACACAATGCCCACTTTAAGAGTCATGGTGCTGAAGTTATTGACACAGACCCACGCAAAACAGGGTATACTACACTTTCAGCTAATAATGACGGGCAGCCAGAGTGCCCCGCATGCCCTTCTTTGACTCCTGCTTTACCATGTGCTAATGCTGCCTGTACAATTTCACCTTTTCCACAATCACATAATCAGTGCCCTCAGACTCCTCGCATTTCACAATGTGTCCAGCAACCAGATGACAGTGTTCTTGGTCGCATGATGGACATGTTGGAACAGGTGCTGTTAAAAGTGGAACAACGCAGTGCGGTCCCACCTGCGTATCGGAAGAAATCTCGTTCTGTCTTGAACTCACCACCATGCAAGGTTTGTGGTGAGAGCACCCATTAGACACTGTCACATTGCAAAACTGACCAACTGTGCTTCAATTGTCTTGCTGTAGCGTGATCGCTGTATCTCCCTCTTTTTACCTTCTTCCCCCAAAGTCATAAACTTTACAACATCTTGGAATGCAAGAAGGCCCAACATCTGGACAGGATCTTACCCCCCACCGTTTGACTCCAACGGTTGACTCTTTCTGAAAACCAACGGAATTGGACGTCTGTTCAAACAGACATACAACCTTCGACATCTCCAATCATAAACTAAGTCCATGTGCTAATCTTAAGAAGGGGGTTTCAACGGTCCAGGCCACCAAGCTTTCTCAATTTTCTTCTGACTGTTGCAAAATTAACGACTTCCTTCCACCTAGGTTGCGTTTACGACCTCTCAGACTGGTGCCAGGAAGACACCCCTGGATTTATGACAACAAGAAATTATCAAGCTTTTGTTCTGAGACAAACTTTAATAATTGTATTCAACTTTTTCTGGGAACAGATTATCTTCATCGAAACCTTTTAATTACATAACAAATGATTTTTGAATCCTAATAAGTCTAAACACACTATATACATTTAAATCATTCATCCAAAGAGTGGATCAAGGATATTTCGTCATATCCACACATATAGTTATATATATTATACATATGTATGTTACTGATTTATGTATCTCATATCCACTTGGTTAATGTTTAGTATAGTGACCGTTCTATATGTAATACGGTCCCGTTGTGTTGTGTTGATCATTATGATATATAGAAATGATAGCATAGTCATCCCTGTGTTTTGATCGATAGGTTTCAAATACTTGTGCATACTTATAAAGAACAAAACATGAAGTTATTTACAATGTACCGTTTCCTACATCTTGTATAAATCATATTATTGTTTAGTTAAAGTATAGCGAATGCCTATGCTGTAGTTAGAATGCTTTAACGATGTTCTAGGTTATCAATTCAAGGTGCCTTTGATCATTTGAACCTTCCAACAAAGTCTGCATCTAAATTTGTAACTTTGAAAATTTTTGGTTATTGTGTGATACTTTTAATCACTTTAGATATGTAGGAATATTATTAATCCAAGTTAGAATGTCTGTGGCTCATATGGTGAAATAAGACACAACCACATAGGAGGGCTTTACTGAGGAGTCAGCTTCTCATTGGCTAAGTAAGGGCAACTCCTTATGTCCCGCCTCCAGCCGCTTACGAGCCGGAACATTCAAAAGCAACGCGGGACGACCGCGTGGTGAACTAGCTTCAAGTCTTGTCTTTGTGTTCTTTAAGTCTTTTCTTTGTCTATTATATTATGTCTATTATAGTTGTAGTTTTTCCTTTTTATAGCGCTTTTGATTATTCATTTCACTCAAGTTTTCGCGTTTATTTTAAGTTTCCTGTGTACAGCTGTCTTAAGTCGTTCGGTATCACTGAACTAGAAGATAGTTAAAAGACCAACCAGACTCTAAGCTCTACTATTCTCGCACGATCCAAGTTTTTCCGAGTTTTTGTTGAAGCTCGTGGTACTTGAACGCTGTAACTCTACCTTCATCGCTGGCCAGGGTGGAAATCTGAGTTATAAGTTCGCAAGATTAGATCTGGTAGACCCCGGACCACCAACGCAGGGAAGAAGCCGAACCGAAGCGAGGCCAGCGACACACACGTGGCCTTGGAGCCACATGCCGACGAAAGCTGAAGGCTGGTAGCCGATCATCACGAGGTCCACCGAACCGTGGCCTTCCATCGGAAGAGAGATTGCTGCTGTTTCTCCGTGCGATCTCGGACGACAGGCTGAAGCCCGGCTCCGTTCCATCTTTTTCGCGTGAGCCCGCAAAGAGGCAGGTAGTACCGCTTTGGTGTGTCTTATCTGGGTCCCGGATTGTTGAATCTTGCGTTTAATCTAAAACCACGCTTCAACATAAACTTATTCACGCCTAAGTAATTTTTACCATACTATCCACATTCAACGTAATTAAGGTTACCAGTAACATTGCAATGTTAGTAATTACTGCTCGACCGATAAGTTACATAGAGTCATCTTGGTTTCTGATTTTATTACTGTAATGTGTACGCTTGCCATTATTCCCTGTTCTCCATACTGTGGTATATACATGTTCATCGATATTTTATGATTTTAACTCTGTGATACACTCGTTATTACATTAGATAATCTGTTGGTATTGCCTTGTTTGTAGTTAATAAACTTGTTTATAAACCTTTTGAAATTGCCGCCTGGTGTGAGAGTTCATTCATTCAAAGGTCGAGAAATATACTTTGAATTCACTATTCAGACTTAGACTGATCAACTTGTTGTTCCCTCTTTAACTGGTCTCCAAATCTACCAGTGAATTATTCATGTTTATAATAATTATTTTAATAATAATCATTATTATAAAGATTTGGTGGTGCCCCTTTTCTTAATTAATTAATTTATTTATTTATATAATTTTAATTAATAAAGTTTAATTAAAATTAATCCAATTAAATTGTAGTCTTAGTTTGCTACATGCTCCTGGTCACTGCAGACAACAATGTCAAAACAAATCTGCATCCCATTATGTCCCAGCTCAGGGAAACTAGCTGACCTGTATTCGGTGGGGGGCAGTACAGGTCAGGATGTCAACTCCCATTCTGGTGAAACTGATTTCACTGATTCAGTAAATAAAGCAGAAAGTGTCTGCTCAAACAGCAGTGTAGATGTTATATTTCAGAACATTCAAGTTGTTGGTAGAAGTGATAATCTATTCTACACAACAGTGAACATTAATGACAAAGTAACTATGGGTGCCATGTTGGATAGTGGTTCAATGGCATGTACAATGAACGAAGTCACAGAACGTTCACTCTTAGCTGCAGGAGCACTATGTGAACTTGATCGGTTCTCTTCTGACGTCACCTTGATGGGTGTTGGTGTTCGTCGTGTGAGTCCAAAATCAGCCTTTAATGTTGTTATGGAAGTACAGGGGTTAGACAATGAAACTGAAACACCTGTCATTTTGGACCACACTAATTTATTAGTATGGTGTAGGGCCTCCTTTTGCGGCCAATACAGCGTCAATTCGTCTTGGAAATGACATATACAAGTCCTGCACAGTGGTCAGAGGGATTTTAAGCCATTCTTCTTGCAGGATAGCGGCCAGGTCACTACGTGATGCTGGTGGAGGAAAACTTTTACAGACTCGCTTCTCCAAAAGACCACAAAGTGGCTCAATAATATTTACTATTTACTAATAAACTGGTGACTGTGCAGGCCATGGGAGACGTTCAACTTCACTTTCATGTTCATCAAACCATCTGAACTCTGGAATGTCACACATAATGTTGTGTGCATTGCAATATTTTGAGCAAAACTGTGCTCTTACCCTGCTAATTGAACCTTCACACTCTGCTCTTACTGGTGCAATGTGAAATTAATGAAGATTGGCCACCAGACTGGTCCAATTTAGCCATGAAACCTCCCATATGAAAATGACAGGTGTTTCAGTTTCATTGTCTAACCCCTGTATATGGCTGCAGAGTCATTGTACCGACTTTAGTGGTAGAAGGACAGCATGATGAATTGATTCTGGGAACCAATGTCATAAAACACATTCTACGTGAGTCTAAGAAATTTGAGAGTTATTGGAGAGCTATCGCTAAACCCTGTTGTTCAGACCCTGAAACGGAGCAGTTCTTGTCCATGCTGGCTGGTCTAAACCCCTGGAAAGGCGATACGGTACCAGACAAAATTGGTACTGTGAGGTGTAACACTGCCACCTATCTTGAACCTGGGCGTGAATACCTCATTTTATGTCCTGCCGAAAGCTGCCGAAAGGTACTTTGCTGTCACCAGGCAGCGCAGTCATGACTGAATCCACCACATCCCGTTCAGCTCCTCGTGGCATCATGGTCACCAGAGCTGTGACCCCATTGTGGGCGGACAGATGGGTTCCACTAAAACTTATGAACGTTTCTGATAAGCCTGTTCTACTGAGACGGAATGCAAAACTTGCCGACGTTTTCCCTTGTGCTGCCTTGGAAGATTTTGATTTAACCAGCTGCCCTCAAGGTGTCTCCTTACAAATTACCAATCCTACTATGGAGCGTGACACGCACACGGCTAAGGAAAAATTGGAGTCTATTGGTCTTTTTAACTTGGATTTGAGTCATTGTGACGTCTCAGAGAAATGTGTGGACGACCTGGCGGACCTTATTGCTCGATACGAGGACATATTCTCACGCCACTACCTGGACTGTGGCAAAGCAGAGGGTTTCGTCCATAGCATCCGCCTTACCGATTATAGGCCTTTTAGATTGCCTTTTCGTCGAGTCCTGCCAAGTCAGTATCAGAAACTGAAACAGGTTCTGAATGAAATGGAAGAGAAGGAAATCATACAGAAATCAACCAGCGAGTATGCATCTCCCTTAGTGCTCGTATGGAAGAAAAGTGGAGAGCTTCACTTGTGTACGGACTTCCGCTGGCTGAATAAGAGAACAGTAAAGGATGCACACCCATTACCTCATCAAGCAGACTGTTTGGCTGCGCTTGGGGGCAATTATTTATTCAGCACAATGGACTTGACCTGGGCTTTTACAATATGCCATTACATGACGATGACCGAAAGTACTCAGCCTTTACCCCACCAATGGGATTGTACGAGTATTGTCGTCTCCCACAGGACCTCTCCAATAGCCCTGGGAGCTTTATGCGCATGATGACTGCTATTTTCGGTGATCAGAACTTTCTCAGTTTGTTGTGCTACCTTGATGATGTGCTGGTATTCGCCCCTAGATGAAGCTACAGCTTTGGAGCGGATGGAAATGGTATTCTGTTGGCTTCGTGGACATAATCTAAAACTGGCTCCTAAGAAATGTCACTTTTTGAGAAGTTCCGTCAGATTCCTTGGGCACATTATTGACAAACATGGCATTTCTACTGAACCAAGTAAGGTGGAAAGCGTGTCTAACATATCTAAGATGGACTTGCTGGGAGCTGACAGTGTGACTCCTTCTGAAAAGCGAGTAAGGTCTTTCTTAGGGATGGTGAACTACTATCAACATTTCATCCCAAACTATTCTGCTCTTGCTCGTCCTTGTAAGGACTCGGACACTCAGGGGTATAGGAATCAGGTGCAGGTTTATTTATACATGAAGCCAAAAGCAAACAGTCCGAAGTCAAAACCAGGTAATCCAAACATCAAACGTCAAAGCAGAAGGGACAGGCAAAACCGTGGTATAGATAACAGTCAATGGGTCAAAAACACTGAGAGACAGAATATCAAACAAACCGAATAGAAATCGCTTGGAAACGCCGAGTAAACATCGAGTCCTCCCACCCTATGTCTGGAATCAAGCAACTTGTGGACACTGTAAGCGGGGAAACCATCCATGTCCAGAGGAGGAGGAGGTTCTGTCATCTCCGGCGAGGCCTGAGAAGAGAAAGAGACAGGTTTCAATAGCGAAACATGAAAGGTGGTCGCGATACGGTAAGAGGAGGGCAATAACAAACGATATGACACCAGGTTTACCTGCTTGATGATCTTAAATGGGCCAGTATACTTAGGGCTCAGCTTCTTACTCGAAATGCGCAATTTAAGATCTCGAGTGGACAACCATACGAACTGCCCCAGATGATACTCCGTACCCGGGCGCCGGTGTCTGTTTGCCTTAATACTCTGAGCACGTACCGCCCGCTGAAGCCTGACATGAGCCTCCTCCCAAGTCTGCTCACAACGCTTGATCCACTCGTCCACTGCTGGAATGTGAGACGGTGAACCTGACCATGGAAACAGAGGAGGCTGATAACCCAACACACATTGAAAGGGAGTTAGACCCGTGGATAAGCTTCTCAATGAGTTCTGCGTGTATTCAACCCAGGGCAGAAACCGAACCCAATCATGCTGATGTCGGGAACAATAGGTGTGTAGGAACCTACCAATTTCTTGATTAAGTCGCTCGGTTTGACCGTTAGATTGTGGGTGGTAACCCGAGGTCAAACTCATGCTGAACTCGAGCACCCGGCAAAACTCTCTCCACACTTGTGAGGTGAACTGTGGACTGCAATCGCTGACGATATCCTCGGGCAATCCGTAATACCTAAAGACATACTGAAACAGGCATTCAGCGGTCTCTAAAGCCGTGGGCAACTTCTCTAATGGTACCAGACGGCACGCTTTCGAGAAACGATCTACCGCCACCAGTATGGTGCACTGTAAAAAGTTTACCTGTAAAATTACAGTAATTAACTGGCAGCAGTTTCGCCAGTATTTTTCTGTTTTTTTACAGTACTGATACTGTAATTAATATTACAGCACATTGCTGTAATTCAAATATACAAGCTATTACTGTATTTTTAACATTCACAGCAGTTAACTGTTATTTGGTTTTACAGCAAAATATTGTTTATATACAATATCACTGCAAAATACAGCTGAATACTGTAATCATTCTATACATTAACTTGTGATTTGTATACCAAAATAGTATTTCAATCAAACAAACCCAGACTCAAATTAAATACATTGTCTTTAATAGAAAAGTCAGATGTTCTTCCACAGAAAATAAGACTTTACATCAGAGGACAAAATAAAGTTTCTTCATAACATATTCCATAAAAGCAAAAATACACTCATTGACAAGAAAATTAAATCACCAAGAAGAAATTGTCAGAATTGAATGAAACTTTATATGTCTGAATATAATGATGATATATGTACGTGATTACAATATTAGAGAGAAAGGATAAATTTATTGGGGAAAACTGTACAATTGAAAGGAAGCTCCCGTTACCCTGGTAGGCTGCCTCTAGCCTAGATACAAGATGAGATACAGTAAGGCATGAGGCATACAGGTTCCGTAAGGTATCCTGCAGCAACAGTTGCCTACAGATGTAGCTGGGCCTATAGATCCTGCACACTTGTAGTTTGCCGAAGCTGATGTCCCAGCTGGCATCATAAATGCTCGATTGGCATTAAATCTGGTAAAAAAATAATAATAAAAAAAAAAAAAACCTTTGCCAGGTGTGGGTGAGTATTATCCTGTTGAGTTTTACAGCAAACCGTCATTTCTCTCTGCGCGAGTTATTTTTTTTGTCAATAAGTGTATATCCTCAGATAAATAAAAAAATGTGGGCTTTTCAAGATGTGTTCATCAAATTGACTGGATTATGGCACTCTGCACTGCATGTGTCTTGTGTGCATCAACACAGTAACTGAACTGGTGTCAATGAGTGTGTTTACATGCACTTAATACTCCAATCATAGATTTCTGCAGTTATCTGATTGTTCAAGTGGTCATGTATACAGCATACCTTGATCTAGAAATAAGATTACGTTAAATCCCATAAAGAGAGCTGGATTTTACTCCAGTTAAAGTAATCAAATTTCTTTAAAGCAATTTATTTCCAGTGTCCGATTCTATCATGTTTCTCGGTCACACGATTGCAAAACAGAGCAGCAGGCTATGGGAGGAACAAAAACATGTTGGGCCAGGGTCTCCGCTTACAGATTTTGCTTCTTTTTTGGGGCTTATTATTACATAGAAACCTGGGTGGAAAGGGATTTGCTTGCAGTATTTTGGCAACCCTGGAATAAAAAATTAAACCCAACTAAAAACAGCTATCAAAACCCACTTTGTGGAAGACTTTTTTTAAAAATGCTGTACATACAAAAGAAAATAAATTATTTGATATTTAAATTATTAAGGTTTGACGTTTTTACATTCACATCTTTCGTGGAGATTATTTGTTGGTTGGGGGGGGGAAAGGTTCAAATCTTGATTTTTTTTTTTTAATCATTACCCTGATTTACTCAATGAAAAGGCATGAGAATACTGGTTTAATTAGATTAAAACTGGGACTTAAATCTGATTTTCTGCAGTTATCGGATTATTTAACGGATTATTTTTAAATGCATGTAAAAATTGAACTCAAACCATTGGAAACACCATTAGCTAACACAAGTTATTTTCAGGACAAATAGTTCCCACTGAAAAGGTCCATAAGTTTCCTCATTAAGGTGGCACCACCAGATGATTTGAGGGGTACCCTTTCTTTGAACAACACTTTTGTCCGTCCGCTTGCTGGGAGAAACTTTACTCCCTGGTGAGCTTTGGAACCCCGCTCTGGGTTATACAATGAACCAAACCTGGAAAAAGACAAGAGAGTGGTATAAGCACCCAGGGACTGAATGTGAACAAACCAGGGATGTTTAAGGTCACCAATTCATAAAAAATGGAGAATCAAGAACCATTCCACTTTTTCATGATGTGATTATACTTTTCAAGTTTGGAAAATGTGGGCTGCACAAAAAAAAAACCTATTGGAATGAGAATGGTGAAAAAAGGCCAAGACAGGAAAGGCAAATTGGGCTGGAAAAATTGGAGCTGGAAAAGAAAAAATATGATGTTCTTGGTTATAATTTATTTTTTCCCACCCACTGGGGCACTGACACAGCATTGATGTCAGAGCCAGGTAGTAAAAGGTAAATAAAAAAAAAATAAAAATATTTTTAGTTGAAGATTTTTGGCGCCCAACAAATTCCAACACGAAATTCCATGTTGACTATACAGGTGGCAATTTCTGTTCTGTAGAAAGGAAATTGTTCATTCCTGGTAACGAAAGTGAGGTTAATGTGTTAAGTTTTACTGGACAGAAAAAATTTGGCCACACATTAAGGTGGGCTTTTGCATTTTTTTTTAAATATGGACCTTGCAAAGCTAAGGGAAAAACATGGGAAAACTTCATACATCAGTAGCAAGCTCAGTGTATAAAATATTAATTCAGGTGTATTAAAATAAACGACAAAATGATTATTCTATCTAGCTATATAACTTTGGATGGGGAACTCCAATGTGCAGCCAAGCCCCCCAATCTTGGGTACGGAGGGTTGGAAGTTGTAAGAAGCTAAGAAAAAAAAAAAAAAGAGGAAGTGGCCAAGGGGCCCCAGAAGTGAAAAAATGATTTCCCCCTCAATCCCACCACATGGCTTCTCTATGGAAAACCATCCAGTGGGTGGGTCTCTCAGGAACATACGGCCCTATTGTGAAGAGAAATAGCAAGCACAGCAATTCCAAAACAAAATAATTAATTAAACAACAAACATCAAAACTGTTTTTGAAAACAGAGTTTCACTGGACCATACAATGGAAAATTTTAAAATTTTTAAATTGGCATACCTAGACCAAATCAATCGGTGGGCTGTCGGGTTAAAAGTCAGGGGCCTTCAATATCAGCAGCCAGTGCAGAAAGAAAAAAGAAGAAGACAGAAACACCTGTAAAAAAAAAAAAAAAAAAAAAAAAAAAAAAATACACAAAGAAAAAAAACTTTGAAAAACATTACAAATTTTATTTTACATATATAAATCGTAAAATCATGTTATTTACCATGGGGTATTATTTGGAAATTTACTATTAAGAAATTAATATGCTGAAGAGGTGAAGTAGGAAATGGAATTAAAAAAAATAACCACTGGGTCGGTAACTTCTTTCTTAAAATTCTAATGAAAACTTATAAATACATAAACTTATTAAAACACTGGTCTTGTGGCTCTTAAGGGGTTAATATTTCTAAACTATTTATATATTTTTTGTATATAAACTATACATAAAACATCTTGCGGTTGAGGATGAAGAATTCTCAGGTCTGTTCTCTGAAGGAGCCAAGTTTTTTCAAAAAACTGGAAAAAAACGTAGGGGCGGGCTGCCAACCACCGGCTTTTACTTCTAGTCAGGGCAGGCTTTAATGCACTCGTTGGGTGAGGGAATTTTTCCGGAAGTATTTCATAATCACTTTTTCCATATTCTTCAAGTGGATGCTTCAACTTTCTCAGAATACTTGATTTTGTCTTTTAAAAGTTCTCAAAATGTTTTTAAAATAATCCTTGGGAGGACCAAAGAGGAATGGGCCACTGAAGTCTTTAAGAAGTCAATGGAAGTGTGCTGGGACTGTGTTTATCATTCTGGAGTTGTTGAGATAGTATGTGGGCTGCCATGAAAGTTGCTGAACTTCTGATCTTCAATGGCCAGAACAATTCCTTCTTGATTGAAAAAGAAACTGCAAAAAAAGTGCTGATTCTTCTCATCTAGTGTGCTTTCGTTTTCGTCAGGATGGAAAGTTCAGGTGCCACTTTGTGGCAAAAGGCCATAAGTTGTCAGGGCCAGGACCTGTTGTTTGATTTTTTAAAAATTTTTTCCTCCTGTAACTATCTTTGACAGGGGACCCTCAAATCTTGCTAAAGTATTATTGCGGTATTTAATAACAGGTGCCTCTACCCGAACCTTTGGTTGACTCAAGAAGTGATTGGAATATCCTCACCAATGACATGTTCATTTTCACTACAGCATGTCTGCAAAGGCTTGTGGAAACTTGATAACAAAAACTTTCTTTGCAAAATTTACGAGGACAACTGTTGCCCTTGTTGGGTTGGCCTCATAATTTTCGGCATTGTCGTCAAACCAATATCCCGCACCATTTGTCTCCGATCAGAGAGGGGAGGGGAGGGTCTTTTTCCCATTTGAGTGGAAGTCGTAATTCCCAGGAGGCATTTTTCCCAAAACAACCTGGAAAAAAGTTTTTGGGCAGTTTCATGTAAATGGAAAGGGGCAGTTGAAAATTGGTTGGAAGAAGCAAAAGGAATGTGGGACAATGAAGAACTTGGAGTTGATGTGCTGCGCATTGTGGGGAAAGGGCTTTATATATTTGGAAAAAGAAAACAGGATTTATAATAGCCTCCTGTATGCATTTCGTGGGTTTCTGGACATCAATTCTTAATTGAAGGAAATGAGTGATTGAAGGGGGTGCTATAAAGGGACAAAACCAAAGGAACTTTGTACACTGGTTTTAGAAGGGTAATAGTTCAAGTAGATCTTGCTGGTTTGATACAGCAATTAAATTTGACCAATTGTGTTTTTCCCTGGCTCTTGTCAACGCTATTTTAAAAGCCCCTGATCAATGATGGGGGAGGAAGGAAAAATTCAGATTGAGAGTTCTCAGTGACAAAAAAAATAAACAGAATTTTAAGGGCCCTATTACAAACTTAGAATTGAATTAGCTTTGATTTGTTACAAAAAGAACAAGGTTTCCCTGTTCTCCTTTCCCAATGGACAAACCCACAGGTGGCCTTCTTGTTAGTTAGTGCCTTGAAACAGTGGACATTTTCATTGTAACAGGCAACAGTGTGCCGTGGCTGGGGAGGGCCAGATGAGCAACAGCAAGTTCTTCATCTCGTTGCGTAATCATTTTGGGAAAAAAAAAAAGTCTGTGCCTCTTTCAAAAAAACTTACACAATGAGGAAAAAAAAAAACATCACCAGCCACAGGACATATGCTGTAAAAGCTGATGCCTTTCAGCGAGCATGGAACACACATTTTTTAAATTTTGTAGTTTGTGAATACACTGCTTAAAATAACTGTGCTTACTCTCAAACCTAAGGGTCCATAAGTGTATAAGTGGTCCAAAGCAAAGTATGAGTTCTGGATAGTGTAATAAATAATGATGTTTTGGCTTAAGTAAATGCTTAGGGAAGGCTTTCTCTCGACTCTCTAAATACTCCTCAACAAGAATGTTTAAGTAAGCTACCTGGCTCCTTGTAATTGCTGGAGCACAAATCAAGTCAACAATTTGCCTCAATTGCAGTACAAGTTGCCAAACCTCATTTTCAGTTGGAGTTTAAATTTTGTCCCCAATCAAAAGAGGCAGAAGTCTAAGGAAACACCAATTCTGAATGGCATGACCGCTTAATTTCTCACTTCCAGGATTTACATCACTAGGTTTGTTGTTTGCATCATTCCCAAGGTACCTTAAGTGATTCAAACGGCGATTCAGCTCCGTGTAAGTGAAGAGTTTCTGGTTTGTAACAAGGTCACAAATACATAACGCCAAGTCATACGAGACGACACCTTCAAAAAGGTCATGGCCCAAACAAGGTGGCAGTCCAGGTAGGCACACATGAAAGTAGGATAATTCATTGAACTTTGAGTCAAATTTAATTCCAGCTGATGAGTCAGATCTACTTGAAATGTGTTGAACACAATCTTTGTATGAATCAACTGTTCTTTTTTCCCCTTTTCTCAATGGCGAGGATACAAATGTTGAACGATCAATGTTACAAAATCTGCAGAAGTTGTTGCTTTTACTAAAATTTTCAGTAAAGCCCCCAATGCTATGAGAACCAAGATTATCACCAGCAATTCCACACAGTGTACCACGGTGCACTTTTCCATCCGGTAAAACAATTCCATTTTCCTCTAGGTCTTTTAAATCAGAGATTAGAGAAGTAAATACTGTATCTAAACCAAAGTATTTGTAATCCTGCTCTCGGCAAAGCAAAACAAGCTGCATTTGGTCCACAGTGGATCTGTTATGTGGTGGCACATTTGCAACACTGAAGTAGACTGCAAGAACTTTATGTTTTTTCTTCCCAGAGCCCAGTGGATTCACAATTTCAAATGTGTCCTGGTAGAGTATTAAACCTAGTGACTCCTCATATTTCTGAAAAAGTTCATTTGCAGCCACATTGCTCCCATTCCAAATGTCTTCCAAGACATCTGTAGACCCAGATGAAGACAATATCTGTTGCTTATAGCATTGAACTTTCTGCCTGACTGAATTACACTGAAAAAGTGATTTTAGGGTTTCTTTGATTGGAATGTATTGAGCAAAACATTCCTTTCCCAAATCATTCTGTCCGAGATAAAGGGGGACAGGTTCAACATACCTAAACTTATTTTTATACACTGTTTTACGTCTCTGATCTGATCTCAAACTACCAGTGTTGCATGCTCGAAACAGATCTTCTGATCTGATAACATCTACAATATTCTTTCTCTCACTATCAGAAATGCCCAGTGTTACCAGCTTTTCATTTAGTTTATGAAGTAAGTGTGACTGGTTGATGTCATGTACTGTCTGAAAATCTTCAATTATAGATTGTATGACTGATGCAGGCAATTAAAAAACTTTGCCTGCAATTTTAAATAATATAAAGCCAAATTGTTCAAGAAAAGGGGGGCATCTGCTTCCTCTGGTAAAACATCTGCTTGATCTGTGTTATCAGTTATGTCCTCAGTCAAGTTCAACATGGCATGTCAATGGAGAAAACACATGTTCAACCACTTTCTTCTGGGCTTCTCTTCTTCCTTTATGTTCTCGGTATACATGACATTTCAGTGCTCCTATTTTTTTGAACGATCGGGTGCAGTCTTGAAAGGCACATCTAAATAAAACATTTGGGATGCTGACATGGATTTTCATGTGCCTAATGTAGGCGAATTTTGTGGGGCACGCATGGTCGCAATACTGACATTTGAAGACTGACATAGTTAGCAGACTCTTAGCAGAAACGAATCTGGCCAATCTAGTTTAATATGAGACTTTAAGACATTAAATTGAGAAAATACTCAAGTTCATACGAAAAGAAACTCATGAACGAACTTTAATAAGTTTATGTACCTTCTTTTCTTCCTTTACTTACTTAGTATACCTGCCTTTTCAATTCTGTTTTCACGAACAGGTAACATTTCTTTACAGCGCGCAAAATGGCGACAATGCGTTCTAAGCATTGAAAGGCGTTCTATATTTTCGCGTGCCTAACGTTCCCTTAACGTAAATACTTTTTTATTTGGCCAAACATGAACGCAATACTGAAACGAAGAGCTATAGGCAAATTACCAACCTTTCTGAAATGCAACTGTCTGCTCAGCTTCAATGTAATCCACAACGAAGTTAATTGGAGCTGTCCTTTTCTCTTTTTTAAGCACCACGAGGTAGCACCGACAAGGTCAAATTGGTAACTGTTCATGCAAATCAAAAATACCAAAAAATATTTTCAGACTTTAAATCAATATCAATTTTAAAACAAAACCTCGTCTTTGTGAACAACTGATGAACCGCTTTTAAGCAAATATGAAACAAGATGCAACTCTTAAGCTAACGATGCTTCCCAATGTTCGAACAACAGATCTCCCAGCATCCATTGCCATTTCCAGTTATGTACTGTAATTAGGAAATGCACATAAGGGGCCGCTGTAATTACAGCAAGGATACACATAATGCTATCAGTCCACAGCAATGTACTGTATATTAACAAAACAGTAGTTTACTGTTAGAATTTCCCTGTAAAATTACATCAATTTTTTACAGTGTGGTTTTTCCAAGAGATCGAGGCAGATCTGTAATAAAGTCAATCCCAATGTGGGACCAGGGACGGTTAGGAACGGGAAGCGGAACCAGCAAACCGGCCAGCAATTGGTGTGGTGTCTTAGAGCGCGCGCAATCGGTACAAGCCCGTACAACCTCTGCAACGTCATCACTAAGTCCCTCCCACCAGAACCTGTTACGTACCAGCTCCACTGTTCTTCTTATGCCTGGGTGACCAGAACTGGGGTTACTATGAATGGTCTCAATGAGCTGTCTGCGCAGCCCTGAGGGAACGAACTCACGATCAGGAGGACAGCCTTCTGGTGGTACCTCCTCCGTGTTCCCCTGCTGTATCTGCTCAAGTAAATCCCACTGGATGGGGCCAACCACACATTCAGAAGCCAGGATGGTGGTTTGGGAACTCGGGTCAGCATCAGCCTCCCACAAACGAGATAAGGCATCCGCCTTTTTATTTTGGGAATCTGCGCGATAAGAAACAGTGAAGTCAAACCATCCAAAAAAAAACAATGCCCATTTGGCCTGCCTGGGGTTAAGTCTCTTGGCAGAGGATGTACTCGAGATTCTTATGATCTGTTAAAACGAGAAAGGGAAATTTGGCACCCTCGAGCCAGTGTCGCCACTCCTCAAAGGCTAACTTCATAGCCAATAACTCCCGATTCCCTACATCGTAATTCCTCTCTGCTGAACTCAGCTTGCGGGAAAAGAAAGCGCAAGGATGTAGTTTAGCCGGGGTCCCGACTCTTTGGGATAACACAGCCCCCACCCCCATCGAAGACGCGTTTACCTCCAAAGTGAACGGTAACTCAGGATTAGGGTGTTTTAGAACCGGAGCAGTAGTGAACCTTCTTTTCAATTCATTGAACGCGGCCTCGGCCTCTGGCGTTCACAGTAGCCTCTTGCTCTTTCCCTTTAACAAGGAAGTCAGGGGAGCAGCTTTACTACTGAAATTCCGGATGAACCTCCGGTAAAAGTTTGCGAGCCCAAGGAATTTCTGAAGCTCCTTGAGACTACGGGGTTTGGGCCAAGACACTACGGCTTCAACTTTATTCCTAACCATGTGCACCCCCTGCTGGTCAATGATATACCCCAGAAACTTAATGGGTGATACATGGAATTCACATTTCTCCGCTTTTACATACAGTCTGTGTTTAAGCAGTCTTTTCAAAACCAGGCGAACGTGTTCTACATGTTGTGTATGATTGAGCGAGTAAATCAACATATCGTCAATGTAAACTATCACCCAACGATCAATCATGTCCCTCAAAACTTTGTTAATGAAGGATTGGAAAACTGAAGGTGCGTTAGCTAGACCGTAAGGCATGACCTGATACTCATAATGTCTGTGAGTTGTGAGGAATGCCGTCTTCCACTCGTCCCCTTCACGAATTCGGATTAAGTTGTAGGCGCTGCGTAAGTCCAACTTGGTAAAGGCGGTGGCTCCCCGTAGTTGTTCCAGAGCAGCGGGGACTAGGGGAAGAGGATACTTATACTTAACAGTTATAGCATTCAAACCACGATAATCAATGCAAGGACGTAAACCTCCATCCTTCTTCTTTACGAAGAAGAAGCTGGCTGCAGCAGGGGAGGTTGATGGATGGATGTATTCGAGTTTCAACGCTTCTTCCACGTAGGCCTCCAAAGCCTCAGATTCGACTCTAGAAAGGGGATAAATATGATTATGAAGAGGAGTGGTACCTTGTAGTTGGTCAATGCCACAATCTCCTGGGTGATGAGGGGGTAGTTCACTGGCTTTCTGTTTTGAGAACACCTCGGCCAAATCCACGTAGCAGCGGGGAACTTCCTTCACTTCCGTTGGGTCCGGGCTCTCTACAAGGGTAGCTCGAATAGGCAGAGTTAGACAAGACTTGAAACAAGAGTTTCCCCATCGAGTTATTTCCCCCTGTTGCCAGTCAATACTGGGTTGGTGCTTCACCAACCAAGGGAACCCCAGGATTATGTTGTGATGGGGCGCAGGTATCACATAAAATGATATAGTCTCCTCATGTAGGAGACCTGTGCGCAAAGTCATTTCGGGAGTCTGCCTAGTTACTGTCCTCCTCCCTAAGAGGCGTCCGTCCACTGCCCTCAGGTTAAGAGGGTAATCAGTCTCTTGTGCAGGAATTCGGTACTTCTCGATGATCTGCTGATTGATGAAATTTCCAGCGGCACCAGAGTCTATGAGGGCTGAGAGGAACACAGAACCAGAATCCCAAAGCAACTGAACCCGTACATGCAAACAGCTATTGTTCACTTCAGGTAGCGCGATATCACCCACCTCTACGGACTCCGCGACATCATAAAGGCGGGAACAGGAGGCACGCTGGTGACCCGCTTCACTGCAGTATAGGCACAATCAAAGCCGTAATCGTCTACGCCTCTCCTGTGGGGTGAGATGAGCTCTACCTACTTCCATGGGTTCGGATCCGGAATCCTTGGTCCCAGTTCCCCGAATGTCAGGGTGCTCTAGCCGACCTTGCACCCTTTCCCAGACCAGGTTATCGAGTCCCAGAGAAGCCCCTTTTACCACCATTTCCCTCTGTAACTCTGGTCTTAGTCCTTGTTTGAACATCGCTAGAAGAGCAGGTTCATTCCATCCACTTCCTGCGGCCACAGTACGAAATTCAAGGGCATATTCAGCAGCCCTGTGCGGACCCTGCTTCATAGTGCTAAGTATTGACCCTACATCCCTTCCAGCCATAGGGTGGTCAAACAGTTCCTTGAACAGGGTGTAAAATTGCTGCTCGGACTGCAATACCTCACTGCCCTGAGTCCATAAAGCAGTAGCCCACTGCTTAGCCTTGCCCGTAAGTAGTGATTTCACAAAATGAATTTTGTCTGTTTCAGTGTGAAATTTGTCGGGATGGTGGTCAATATATAGGCTACATTGCATAAGAAACTCCTTGCAAGTGTCCAGTGTGCCATCGTACCTTTCCGGGAGTGCCACTGGCAGTGAAGGAGGTTCCCCTCGAGGTGCTGTCGAGGCAGGAGGCGGGGTGTTGACCGCCTGAACTGGAAGCGGCGGAGCCGATCGGAGGAGAAGCTCGTGCATGAGCTTGGCGATTTCTTCCAGCTTCTCCTCTTGTCGGGAGATGTGGTTCTCCAATCCTGCTGATTCCATGTCGTGGCGAGGTCTTCTGTAACGACTCGGACACTCAGGGGTATAGGAATCAGGTGCAGGTTTATTTATACACGAAGCCAAAAGCGAAGCCACAAAACACAGTCCGAAATCAAAACCAGGTAATCCAAACATCAAACGTCGAAGCAGAAGGGACAGGCAAAACCGTAGTACAGATAACAGTCAATGGGTCAAAAACACTGAGAGACAGAATATCAAACAAACCGTATAGAAATCGCTTGGAAACGCCGAGTAAACAACGAGACCTCGCAACCCGCTGTTTGAAGCCGTGGGTGACGGCGCTCTCTGGTGGTGCGACGAGGAATCTGCCGCCGGAGTGACAGTCCTCTCTTCTCATTGTTAGCTGGCCAGCAGAGAAAATATAAAGGTGGCAAAGTTGCTACAGTTGGTCGGAAACTGAGCCCTTGTGACTGGACTGATGAACATGATCAGGCACTTGATAAGCTTAAATCGGCACTTGTAAACTCGGTTGTGTTGGCTCATCCGGATTTCAGTTGCCCATTCTTGCTCTCCACTGATGCTTCCTTAGACGGACTCGGGGCGGTGTTATCACAGATTCAGGATGGTGAAACCAGAGCTAGGCCGATAGCGTTTGCGAGCAAGTCCCTCACTCGGTCGCAAAAAAACTATCCAGCTCACAAACTGGAATTGTTGGCGCTTAAATGGGCAGTCTGTGACAAGTTTAGCCATTGGTTAAAAGGACATGATTTCACTGTCTGAAGTGTCAGCTATTTTGGAATCTCATAGTGAGTGGGATTCAGGTGCACGCACGCGTGCAGTAACCCTCATACACCACCTTCCTCAACTCACCCAAGACAGTACGAGTGACCAGCCTGTCTATTCGGAGAGAGAATTGCGAGATGCACAATGCCAAGGGTCATTTCCCGTGTGCTGTTTTATGTGGAAAGGGGCAGCAGACCTTCTAGGAGAGAGCGGCCTAAAGAGTCAGCCCAAGTTTTGAGAATCTTGAAGCACTGGGAGAAGCTCGTAGTGCGCAGTGGTATTCTGTATAGGGCCTTGCGCAATCCCCTTTCGAAAGTCAAACGACATCAGTATGTTGTCCCTGATTCTCTTAAAAACACCATTTTGAAGGGGATTCATGAAAAGCTGGCCATCAGGGCCAGTCCAGAACCCTGAGCATTGCAAGGCAGAGATTCTTTTGGCTACACATGGACAGGGATGTTAGGGACCATGTACGCCACTGTCACCGCTGTATTGTGAGTGCTAGAGCCAGATGGTAGAGCGCCATTGGAAAGCATTGTCACTTCCAGGCCACTTGAGCTTGTGTGTATTGACTTTTGGTCAGCTGAGAATTCGCGCAATAAATCTGTGGATGTATTGGTCATAACTGATCATTTTACGAGACTGGCTCAGGCCTTCACTTGCAAAGATCAGTCTGCAGAACACATCGCAAAGGTCCTCTGGGAGAAGTACTTTTGTATCTATGGTTTCCCAGTGGATTCACAGTGACCAGGGTTCAAGTTTTGAGAGCAACTTGATTGCGGAGCTCCTCAGGATTTCTGGCATCAGAAAGTCCCGTACAACCCCGTACCATCCGATGGGCAATGGCTCTGTTGAACGTTTCAATAGGACTCTTGGCAACATGATAAGGGCTCTAACTCCTGAAGCTAAACTGAACTGGCCTAAGCACTTGCAAACACTTACCTTTGTGTACAATTGCACAATTCATGAAACTACGGGTTACACTCCGTTTTACCTGATGTATGGCAGAATCCCTCATCTTCAGGTGGATATTCTGTTCAGGAACATCCTGAATGATCCGGATGTGTCTAGCTATGACAAGTATGTGGCAGGACTATCTGAGGACCTAAAGAGAGCAATTCACATCGCTCAAAACATGCGCAGAGGGAGCAGAACAGACAGGCCAGACTTTATAACAGGAGAGTTAAGGGTGCAACAATTGAAGTTGGGGACCATGTGCTGGTTGCCAAAAAAAAGAAAAGGCAAAAGAAAAGTGGCAGACCGCTGGGAATCAGCAGTTTATACTGTTGTTTAGAAGAATGCCGGTATACACACATATAAAATACGCAACTCCCTTACTGAAAGAGTAGTCCACCGGAATCTTCTCATGCTGGTCAATTTCTTGCCTATTCCGGATGCCCCTGCACCTTCTCATTCAGCATCCTTTGTCTCAGACCTTTCTACTTGTGCTGACGATAGTGATATTGCGGCAGATGGGCCTCTAAATGCTAACCTAGTACCTGGTTCACATCTCGGTGATGGTCAAGTTGAAGTCAGTCGTGATCAATCTGTAGCTCCTGATTCATCATTCATCAAGTTATGTTCTGTGACAATGTGAGTGAAGATGCTCATGCCTCACTTGATTCAGTTCACTTTGATCCTACTGCCAGAACTGGAGAATGGGTCACCCAGATTCCCGTTGATGGACAGTTATCGAATTCTTGTGCAGACAACCTAACTGGTCCATTGACTAGCTGGCTGATGACACATTTTCTAACCAGATAACTCTGACTTTACAGTTCTCCCTCTTATGCATGACAGTACGTCTACTCATGACTGTGCTAGTTTGCCTGTGACTGACAGTTCTTCCCTTGCCTCAGGTCGGTCTGACCATGTGGATGATTCAAGACATTCTGACACGACTGCTAATGACGATCGCCGACAACCCGTTGATTCTGTTCGTTTCCGGACAAGGTTGGGTCGTGCTATTAAATTTGTTAACAGGCTTCTTTACACCATGTCAAGGCAAGATGTTGTTAAAAATATGCAACAAAATGTTCAGACAATATGTAGATCTGTTGATCAGGCCCTTCAGGGTTAGAGACTCTCTTTTTTTATTTTTCCACTTTGCTGATGTTTTGTCTGGTAGCCATTGTGTCAAGGGACAGCCTCATATATGCTTTTTGTGCTGAGATGGAAGTTATGGGTTAGTGTGGGGGGTACAAGGCACACTATGTCCGGTAGTTGGTTTGAGAGATTGACGTCACTCCCCTTCCACTAATTCCTTGTTGGATACTTAATAAATGTCGGTTTTCCTGATTATGGAACCCATGCTGTGTTGATTTTTGTGTGTTGTCCTGATGTGTGCATTAATTTTTGTAAGAATTCAGTGGGGGTGGGTGTAATGGAGTTAAAAATAAGAAATTTAGTGGTTATCATTGTTCCCCATTTAATTGAATTCTTCCACAATTAATGTTTAAATAATTCAACTGTTTTGTATTCATTTGTTCTAAAAAAATATTGTTAACTTTTCTAAAAATACATAATATACATGTTTATGTTGATTTGGACCACAATTCCTTGCTGTATTTCGCAACTGAAAGTGCTTCCATTTTGTGTTATTTTGTCCTGTTTGTGTATTTTGTCCTTACTCCAGTAGCTTTCGGCACGGCGCTGGAGGTGAGTGGAATGAAAAACGCTCCGCCAACTATTTCATGTTTAGATGAATTTGATGAGAACTACTGCAAGCATAAACTTAAATATTTTTGTGACTATATCTGACTGCTGCTTCTGTTAAGTTTCGATGCATATTTTATCGGTTTTATCATGCATTCTTAACAAAGTTTAGTAGTGCAGTAGTTTTGGCACCAAGTGAACCTCTCGGACAATTAACTGGAGTTTAAGGGAAGCTTAAACGTGTTTGTCTTTTTATTTTTATAGAGCTTGTGCAGTTGCGGAAAAAAAACAATTTGGAAACGGATTGTGTACTTATTTGTGCAGGTATGTTGTAGTTATGTTATTTTCAGTTACGTATGTATGTATGTATGTGTTATTTGTTCAACAATGTTTAAAAAAAAAAAACCCTCAGTGCTAAGACTTAACTTAATAATTTTACAGTTGAAGCTACATTATTTTGTTATATGTTGATTTTATGCTAGTAGCTTTCAGCACGGCGCTGCAGAGCTTGTGCAGTTACGGGAAAAAAAACAATTTGGAAACGGATTGTGTACTTATTTGAGCAGGTACAATAAAGCACAACACAGAGAAGAGTATCACGAGTCCGTCATCATTGTTGCTACTGCTTCTTAACTGCAGACATCATACAAGAGTTTTCACTACACAATGCAGAGTCTATTGCATGGGTACTGCACCCATACCCTAGGTGCAGCATCTGTCACACTTTACCTGGGAAGACCGAGGAAGTGACAGGATCTAGGTCAACATCCCCGATACTTTTAGTCTCAGTACTCACCTTAGCAAGTACGTTTATGCCTATGTTGCTGCAATGTAAGTAGATGCTCAAGATATGGTGAGGTGGGCTTCAGGAAGTAGGAAAGTCACAGAGGAAACGTGAAATGGTGCTTGAAAGTTTGTGAACCCTTTAGAATTTTCTATATTTCTGAATAAATCGTACCTAAAACATCATCAGATTTTCACACAAGTTTTTAAGTTTGTAATAAGTGCACAAAGATGTAGTTAATAATCAGAAAACAGAGGTACAATTACAGTGGTAACAAAATAATTTATAATTACAACTGTACCTTGTCATTAGTTTCGGCTATGCTGAATATTTTAAAGAAGTGGAATATGCAAAGCTGAGCCTCTGAACAAATCTTCAGACTATAGCTTAATGAACACTATGCTTGGGTTGAAGGGTACGTTTTATGATGTTAGGTAAAGAAGTCTACAGCAGTGTCAAGTTTCCTCCCTAGTGATCCTCCCTATCTAAGACACCTGCACTGTGTGGGGCTCCTCAGTTTTCCCTTACTGTCACACTTCCAGGACCCGCATATGCAACTGTACATAAAGGGGAGAAAAGAGTTCTTTCTTGCAATCATTAACCAGCACATATATAAACGGTTTAAGCGAAAAGCTTGCGTTGTGTGTTCGTCATTCAGTTACTCATTAAACTAGTTATGCTATACTAGCTAACAGTTTGGCTAACATTTATAAAAAACAATAATCGCTTACCTTCATAATTGAAGATGTATCCCTCGTAAAACAGTTTGTAGCCCTTCTCGGCTTTCGATTTTCGCGCTACCGAACCACCATCGACAATCCGGGTAACATCCGCTGAAGAATGATGCAAAGCTGTAGTGAACTCCATAGTGGCGTCGCTCTGTTTACCCTGCTAAACTAAAACGGAAATATGTCATCGCGCTCTGTGAAAAGGGCCCATTGACTCAGCGCTTACACAGAACGTTCATTTCCCTACTCTGCATAGCAACCGCTCCTCTGCTGTAATGATTATAGTGGCTGAAAAAAAAACTCTTAACCAATGACATTTGGAAGCTCACGAACAAATAACGAACTGATTATTTACAGAGCCCTCCCATAGGGGATATCTTATGTAGACTTTAGAGGGAACCTCGTATTGTGTAGTGAGAACACAGCCAAAGAACGCTCATCTCCGGTTACATTAGAAATGAATGGATTTTTATGGGATGATGGGAGCAAGTGAAAGAAGGACTTTACTGACAATCTGGAGTTTAACAGTATCGTGGAGTTGTTTAGATGGTAAGTGAATTTTCTAAAATAAAATCAAAAGTTATTTTACATCCTAAGTATATTTTAAAAGTCAAAATAGTTGGGGAGGTATGGTTGTTTATGTAAACAAACATGGCGAACAGCGGTGTTCAGTATGTGATTTCTGGCGAATGGCTGCATGTAGACAGTTGAAAATCGGTATGCAGGTAGTCATAATAGTATTAAATGTTTTGAGTTGGTGTTTTGACTGTGTATTAAGAATATTTATGCTATTAAGAATCCAAAAAATGGCGATCTAGGGGGCTCTAGGTTTTTAAACAAATGAGTCTAAAAATATTATGCATGGTAATTTATTTATGGAGGAAAATTATCCAATATTACATAGTAGTGAGTGGCAAAATTGTGTGAATATTTGCATTCAGTATCTGGTGCAACCCCCCTGTGCAGCAATAACTGCAACTAAACATTTCCTGTAACTGTTGATCAGTCCTGCACACCGGCTTGGAGGAATTTTAGCCCATTCCTCTGTACAGAACAGCTTCAGCTCTGGGATGATGGTGGATTTCCTCATATTAGCTGCTGACTTCAGGTCCTTCCACAACATTTCGATTGGACTAAGGTCAGGACTTTGACTTTGCCATTCCAAAACATGTTCTTTTTTAACCATTCTTTGGTAGAACAACTTGTGTGCTTAGGGTCGATGTCTTGTTACATGACCCACCTTCTATTGAAATTCAGTTCATGAACAGATGTCCTGACAATTTCCTTTAGAATTCTCTGATATATTTCAGAATTCATTGTTCCATCAATGATGGCAAGCCCCCTGGCCCAGATGCAGCAAAATAGGCCAAAACCATGATACTACCACCACATTTCACAGATGGGATAAGGTTCTTATGGTGGAATGCAGTGTTTTCCTATCTCCAAACATAAGGCATTTCTTTCCAAAATAGAACCAAAAAGTTCTATTTCGGTCTCATTCGTCCACAAAACTTTCTTCCAATAGCCTTCTGGCTTGTCCAACTGATCTTTAGCAAACTGTAGACAAGCAGCAATGTTCTTTTTAGAGAGCAGTGGCTTTCTCCTTGCAACTCTGCCATGCACACCATTGTTGTTCAGTGTTCTTCGGATGGTGGACTCATGAACATTAACAGTATTACTAACATTATTAATAACATTATGACCAACTATTACACACCTTGTTGTTGGAGTGATTTTTGTCGGTCGACTCCTCCTGGGAAGGCTAACAATGGTCTTGAATGTCCTCCATTTGTACACAACCTGTCTGACTGTGGATTGGTGGAGTCTAAACTCTTTAGAGATAGTTTTGTAACCTTTTCCAGCTTGATGAGCATCAAGGTCCTCAGAAATCTCCTTTGTTCGTGCCATGACACACTTCCACAAACATGTTGTGAAGAGCAGACCTCGATAGATCCCTGTTCTGTAAATAAAACAGAGTGTCCATTCACACCTGATTGTCATCCCACTGATCGAAAACACCTGACTCTAATTTCACCTTGAAATTACCTGAGGTTCACATACTCTTCCCACTCACTAATATGTACTATTGGACCATTTTCCTCAATAAATAAATGAGCAAGTATAATATTTTTGTGTCATTTGTTTAACTGGGTTGTCTTTTTGTACTTTTAGGACTTGTGATGAAAATCTGATGATGTTTTAGGTCATATTTATGCAGAAATACAGAAAATAATAAAGGGTTCACAAACTTTCAAGCACCACTTGTTACGGTTCACCATTTCTAAAACTATGACGAACCGTCTAAACTGAAAGATAAGGATTGGGACCCAAATGCAGTTAGCTCCAGATGGTAGTAATGAACTGAAATAAATAAAAGAAAATAAAACAATAATTAATCAAATATAAATAAATAAATAAATAAGAATAAGTGAGCCTCTGTGTGTATCAACGAATCTGCTAACACTCACACACAGAGGCTTACGGCAGAGCGATGGGGGGATGGGCGGTATTCAAATATTCAAATGCGTGCTCGGCGCTTGCCAAGTACAGAGCAAACCTGCGTGATAGTGCGCATCCGTAGAACGGCGCGTAGCATCGGGAAGCGAGAGAGAGAACGTAGGAAGCGGGGGAACGCGATGTAATAAAATAAACGCACAAACTACTCACCTTACGCTAAACTACTTCCCTACCAAAGGTTACCTCATGCATCCCAGCGCTACGGGAACTGACCTCCTTGCCGAGACCAGTCCGTCCTCTGACCCTAACAAAATAATAAAATGAAACAAAAAGAGCGGGGGCTCTGTATCAGAGCTGGAGATGGGTGAGGTCTCAAAAACACGCCATGGGAAAAGGCGATCGCTTAAAGACGCCGTAGCAGCAATCGCAGGGCATATGTGGCATGTAGATAGCGATGATGCAACACCTACTACGACTGGCGAAGTAGCAGGTGTTTCATGTTTGCTGCAATCAAGCTGCTTACTGACGGGCAGCCCGATAGCGGCGGCTGTCAGAGATCCTACTGAGGAAAAATCCGTCCAACACTACCCTCTAACGTTGGAAAAAGTAGGACCTCTGACACCACCTTATACTTACTTGTACCTTATTTCTAGATACCTGCTTGCCATATCTCCTTTTGGTGCAATTTCTTTTGTACTTCTTATATAGTTATACAACTGTAAATCAACAAGAGGCATTGGAAAGACCCACGGAGGAACTGCTGATAGCACCACAGTACCACAAAGATTAATTCCCGCCAGTCCCATGACTCGTACAGTTTTCTCTCACACCCATCCAAAACTTTTGATTTTATCATTATCATGTTTCCAGCATTCCTGTAATAGCATCTTAGTAGGATGATCTTCTCTGTGCCCTTTCAGCCCCACCCAGTATGCCATTGCTAAGTTTGTTCTTCTAACATTCAAAGGCATCTCACCCATTCTACCTGAATTGCTGGCTTTGAGGAAGTCCTAAATGCTCCACAGCACAAACTTAGAGCCTGCGTCTGAATTATGTCCACCTTATTTAATATTATTTTTGATGCCGAGCCATACACTATTTCGTATACAAGTTTATTCAGATCCTCAACTATGTACTTTGTTTATTGTATGCTTAATATATTATGTGGTTATTCAGGTATATGTATGGGTTCCTATGAACCAGACACATGTTTTAACACATGTTTATTATTTTTAAATGCTAGTTGGTTTACAAGTGTGAGTCTTTGTACTGTTTACTGGAAGTTCTTGGCATCCACACTTATAAGTCATTACACACACACACACACACATATCAATCACAGATTTAGCCTTGATCATTCTTGATAAGGACACTCTTGGTGAGGAAGGACATCCTTGGTGATGAAAGACATCCTTGGTGAGGACCTTCAATCAGAGATGTAGCCTTCTTGATAAGGACATTCAAGGCAAGGAAAAAGTCCTTCATAGTCAAATAACCAGTGTTTGCTGGCTCTCACCTCATTCTAATCCAGCTAGACATCTTAGCACATTTATGATTTTTTTATGCATTTTGACACCAGTTTACTTACATGAGTCTTAAAAATTAAACGGGAACCCTTTCAAATTTTCTATATTTTTGCAAAAATATGACTTAAATCATCATCAGATTTTCACAAAAGTTCTAAAAGTAGATAAAGAGAACACAGTTAAACAAACGAGAAAAAAATATTATACTTGATCATTTCTTTATTGAGGAAAATAATACAATATTACAATCAGTGAGTGGCAAAAGTATTTGAACCTCTAGGATTGGCAGGTAATTTGAAGGTGAAATTAGAGTCAGGTGTTTTCAATCAATGGGATGACAGTCAGGTGTGAGTGGGCACCCTGTTTTATTTAAAGAACAGGGATCTATCAAAGTCTGCTCTTGCTCTCACAACACATGTTTGTGAAAGTGCATCATGGCACAAAAGAGATTTCTGAGGAGCTCAGCAAAAGAGTTGTTGATGCTCATCAGGCTGGAAAAGGTTACAAAACCACCATACAAAGAGTTTGGACTCACGCAATCCACAGTCAGACAAATTGTGTACAAATGGAGGAAAATCAAGACCACTATTACCCTCCCCAGGAGTGGTTGACCAACAAAGATCACTTCAAGAGCAAGGCATGTAATAGTTGGTGAGGTCACAAATGACCCAAGAGTAACTTCTAAGCAACCGAAAGCCTCTCTCACATTGGCTAATATTAAAGTTCTTGAGTCCACCATCAGAAGAACACTGAACAACAATGGCGTGCATGGCAGGGTTGCAAGAAGAAAGCCACTGCTCTCCAAAAAGAACATTGCTGCTCATCTGCAGTTTGTTAAATATCACATGGACATTGGAAGAATGTCTTGTGGATGAAGACCAAAATATAACTTTTTGGTTTCAATGAAAAGCGTTATGTTTGGAGAAAGGAAAACACTGCATTCCAGCATAAGAACCTTATACCATTTGTGAAACATGGTGGTGGTAGTATCATGGTTTGGGTTTGTTTTGCTGCATCTGGGCCAGGACGGCTTGCCATCATTGATGGAACAATGAATTCTAAATTATATCAGAGAATTCTAAAGGAAAATGTCAGGACATCTGTCCATGAACTGAATCTCAAGAGAAGGTGAGTCATTCAGCAAGACAACGACTCTAAGCACACAAGTCGTTCTACCAAAGAATGGTTAAAGAAGAATAAAATTAATATTTTGGAATGGCCAAGTCAAAGTCCTTACCTTAGTCCAATCGAAATGTTGTGGAAGGACTTGAAGCGAGCAGTTAATGTGAGGAAACCCACCAACATCCCAGAGTTGAAGCTGTTCTGTACGGAGGAATGGGCTAAATTCCTCCAAGTCGGTGTGCAGGACTGATCATGTTAGGGTTTGCCCTGGTATCACCGCTCTCTTCCCCGGTTGGTAATTTTGCATCGGTCCATTACCTCCGTCTATTTTGTTTTTCCGAGTGTGGTGTGTGTGTGTTTGTGTGTTGCTTTCCTAGAGATCGGTTGGCTCCCGTTTGTTCATTCCTCCCCGCTGCACACCTGGCTCACATTCCACCTCTTGCATTAATTTCCGGGGGGATCTCTGATCCCCACATAACAGATCAGCAGTTAACATAATATTTTTGTGTCATTTGTTTAACTGGGTTCTCATTATCTACTTTTAGGAATTGTGTGAAAATCTGATTATGTTTTGGTCATATTTATGCAGAAATATAGAAAGTTTTGAAGTGTTCTTACAAACTTTCAAGCACCACTGTACACACTCCACTTGTACAGTGGAGCTGAGCATCACGCATCGTTTGAGTGCAGGTTCATTGAGGCGCTGAGAGTGCAACAACTAAGAAATAAAGATCATTGAAATATGTATAACTGTGTAGCGAACTAAGACTACACTTTAATTGGATTAATTTTTGATTAAACTTTGTTAATTAAAACATATATTAATTAATTAAGAAATACGAGGCACCACCAAATCGATTAATGATAAATATAAATAATTAACTGGCCGATCTGGAAACCAGGAAAAAGAAACAACAACCTTGATCAGTCTAGTTCTGAATAGTGAATTCCGAGTAGTTTTCTCGACCTTTGAATGAATGAGCTCTCAAAACCAGGCGGCAACTTCAAAAAAGGTTTTATAAACAAAGTTTATTAACTACAAAACAAGGCAAATACCAACAGATTATCTAAGGTAATAACGAGTGTATCACAGAGTTAAAATCATAAAATGACGATGAACATGTATGTATCACAGTATGGAGAACAGGGAATAATGGC